>CAUYSK010019615.1:0-14588 GCA_963575035.1 Avahi laniger | reverse complement strand
CCATCAATACATGAGTGGATTAATAAAATGTGATATATGTATACCATGGAGTACTATTCAGCTTTAAGAAACAATGGTGATATAGCACCTCTTGTATACTCCTGGATAGAGCTGGAACGCATTCTACTAAGTGAGGTATCCCAAGAATGAAAAGACAAGCACCACATACACAACGAGTGCAATGCTCACCACCCGAAGGATGGACATATTTGAAACTCGGACTTAGAGGGGGAGGCGGGGCAAGAGCAACATACGTAACCTAAACATCTGTACCCCCATAATATGCTGAAAAAAAAATACGTAATCACTAGTAGTACACAGGAAAAACAAAAGTCCATCGATTGACTTCCAGGACTCCTAGAACATGTCCAAAACTAATAGAAATGCTCTCTGCTGCCTCCAGGAAGTGCTATGAAATTCAGCAGAAACTGCACTAAAGAATTAATAGACACCAACTTCTTTTAATTGTTGCTCATTTCAATATTTTGACTTTTTCTACCTGCTTGGTAACAATTCCTCTGACTTGATAATTAGGAGTTCATTTCATGTTTAGTTACTGCTGCAGTGTGACTGACGGTGTCCCTTCCAAATTCATGTTGGAACTTAATACCCATTGCAATGGTATGAAGAGGCGTGGCCTTTAGGAGGTAATTAAGTCATAAGGACTCCATCCTCATAATGAGATTAGCACCCTTAGAAAGGGACTAACCTTATAAAAGGTTAAAGGGAGCACATTCTTGCCTTCCTGCCCTCTGCCACATGAAGACACAGCATGAAGGCATCATCTTGAAAGTAGAAGCAGCCCACACCAGACACCACAGCCAGCACCTTACCTTGGATTTCCCAGCCTCTAGAGCTGTAAGAAATAAATTTCTGTTACTTATAAATTACCCAATCTAAGGTATTTTGTTACAGCAGCACAAACAGACTCAGACATTCATTGCCATTTTTCAGATTACTAAGAAGCATAAACATCTTAGCCTGAGTTAGAAGCCACATCCTTTAAACTGACTTGGATTTCTCTGGAACTTACATATGGATGGATAATTACTTTTGTTTCATGTATCGCACAACTTTCTGACTAGTACATACTAAGCCACCTATGGGAAATATGCATCGTTTTGTATCATTACTCTCACTAGCTAAAGTAAAGACAAAGTGGAAATATATAGGCAAAGGGGGTACAATATTCACAGGTCTTTTTGGTGATTACTGTGATTTAATAGTAATTTTAATAGAATGAATAATGTACTATGTATTTCTGGTATGTTTTCTTTTAATAATTGACTATGTCCACATTGCTACAGATAAACTTTACCTGCCCTGTAGCTCTTCTTTTTCATTCTGATGAATTGGTCATTTATTGCTTAGATTGGAAAATAGAGGAAGCATGAAGATTTTTACTTTTAATTTTTTTCTTTTGCATCAGAAAATCAGTATGTAGTAGATCGAGAAAATAAATAACAAGAAAAAATACACATATAAGAAAAATCAACTTAACTAATTGTCTAAATAAAATTATGAATACTTAGAATATAAAACCAAAATAAGTATTTTAACAGAATTTTGCAATTGCTTATTCTATCTAATAATCATAACAAAAATAGCAATGTAAAATAAATACATTTACTTAGAATGTAGAATATACCACTAAGAAAATAGTGGCTTTTTTCAGCATATAAAATATTTATTCCTTTCTAAAAGTGGAAGAAAAATTCTAACTCAGAAGCATCACATTGGGCAATTGGAAGAGAAATAGTTAAACATATTTCCGCAATGTTGTTCAGAGGCAAAAGATCTGTGAAAGACTGAAGAATGATCAATACCATTCAATATATTATCAAAAGCGTGAAGCATTTGTTCTGACACTTCATATACACCCCAGCCTTTGTCAGTCACAAACTTTTGTCAATAAATAGATTGCAATGAAGAAAAAAAAGAGAGAGGGAGAGAGAATAAAAGCTTGGCTTACTTTGTTTCATTTTCCTCTTTACTCGAATTTTATTTTTATTGTTTCATAAGCAAATGTTCCTCCCTTATTCTTCCCCTGTCCTCAGCTGCTCAATCAGTATAGGGCACATGGCACTCCTATGACATGTCTTAATGTCCTGCAATCCTGCTTTGAAGTTAAAGGCAGAAAGAAAAAGCATAAGATAGTAAGAGAACAAGAGGGTGAGAGAGAGAGAGTGGGGGAGAGCAACTGATTTTTTAAGATACTGCATGAGGATTATATACACTAGCTCTAAGCATCTGATATTGGGATAAATCATTTAAAGCAATATGCAAAATATTAAGTTACGTATCTTTATTTGTTTTCTGGTTTTTGTTTAAGTATCTTCTTACCTTTAAAAATGTTTTTCTTTCTCTAAAGCAGAAAGCTTAATTGCACTGAAGAAGCTTATAAGAGAAACAGGAAAAATCAGTTTTTCCTTGGAAATGGCTTCATGACTCCCATGTAATATTCATAGATTGAAAGAATTTAGCTTCTTAAAGAAACAAAGCAGGCATTCCTATATTTTTAAGGTGAGTATGGGATTTTTTGCTCATCATACAGAAAAACATATTTTACTTCTTTTAAGATGTAAAGGTGTTTTGTGGAGTATCCCTGGAGAATACGTATGCCTAATATATCTGAAGAATTTAGTAGAATGTCAAAATGATGAGTAACTAATCAACTCCTTTAGATAATTCTTGAATGCCTACTCTTTGCCGTGTTAATTTGTATAGCAGATCTCTGAGATAGTCAGGAAAGTTCCAATTTTCAAAATACAAAGTTAAAACTATATCTAATTTTACTCTTTCCACTATACAATTCTGCTTTCCTAAATGAGGAATATTTCAATACATGAAGAGGCTAGGACAAAATATAGCACGAGGAAGATCCAAACAGGGAAGAGGCCCCATTATGTCTAGGGGTACTTAGATGTCTGTCCTCTCTGAGCACCTTTGTCTCTGGTGCAAGTGATGGTTGAGCTCCCTGAGGCCCCATTATCTTGCAAGAATTTTATGAATACATGAAAAGAAATAGTTGTTGGAAATTCAGCCTGTATTATAGAACATATAATTTATTCTCCAACTAAACTAAACATATCAGAGCCAGAACTTGGAAGACTATAGTAAAATGCTCCCAGACGTGGGGATAGGTTGAAAATGTATAGTTGAGACGTGGGGAACAACTTATCTAGTATCTATAAGTGTATCCATCGTTTATGACTAGGATCAATTGGTAAAAGAGTTTCCTGGAGCTTAATCAAAGTGTAAGTCATTTACTTAGAAGGTGGTATGTGAGAATTCACGAGGAAAATGCAGTGGTGATGAGTGAGGGGAAGGGAAAGATACAAAGCACAAACGTTTGCATTTGGGTCTTCAAGAATTTGTTTCTGGGCCCAAGAAAGAGGGAATCCTGATGGCCCACAGCCTATGGTTTCAGGTTGATGTCTTTGTGCTACTATGGCTATGTTGACTCTCCCAGCATGGTGTCCCCTAGCCATGGGGAGAGTTAGTGTGTAAATACTTCCCTTTGCTTCTTTCCTTACTTACTAAACAACTCTCCAAACATAATATGAATTACCTTGTGTACTGTCCTAGCTTTCTGTCCTGCTCTCTCTGAGAAGCTGTATTTCTTGTTGAAATAAATACAGTTACATTCTAGTTTTTACAAGCACAGTCTCTTATCAACTCTGGATACACTAAAAATAAAATGAAACAAAATTTCTGGTATAAGCTCAGGACTAGTACCACAACTGTGATGATGGCCATTTCAGATAACACCATTCTGAGAGATGCTGTCTGATTTTATACATTTGGTCCATAAAAAATATACGATACATATATGTGTACAGAGTTTTTGGAGCACCATTGTTCTTCCTCACATATACCCTGGGTCTCTCTGGAGCTCATATTACAGCCCGTCAGTCTCTACCTTCCTACTTCTATCTATTCTAACTGATCTTTTGGACACTTGGTGTTTGGCTCATAGCCTGTCTTTTAACCACATGCTCTGCCACAGCCTGCCAAAGCGCTTTTTGGATAAGAGCTGGGCAAAACTGATGATTCAGGCTCAGTTTTAAGGCCCAGAAGAATGTTGATTAAAAACTAAACCAACCAGTACAAAAACTGGAGTTCAGAGATATAGGCAAGGTGACCCGGCTACCTAATGCAGAGTGAGAAATCTGCCAGGTCAGAGGCACGACGGCCCCAGGTTCGCTGGTTTTTAGGATGCTTGGCTGGCAGAAAGAACAGATCAGCACTTGCTCTGCCCCCAGGGATAGAGGGATGGGCACTGAGGTGTCTTATCACCCAGCATATCAGCAGGACAACTGTAACTATGGCTGACTACCACATCCCATCCGATGTCACTTCCTTTCTAAATTGAACAACCAAAACAGTATAGCCTGAGATTCTCCTCTTGCCCATGTTTTATTTCCTGCAGTCTCAGACAGAGAATTTCCATTCAGATACCTGAGAGAAGACCAGACTCCTCTTTCCATAGCTGCAGCCTGGTTGGGGAGCATGTAGCTCCACTGGCGCCCCAGCAGCGAATTAACATAACACCGAGATCTCGTAAGTCCCAATTTTCAAGTTTTCCACAGGTTAATAAAATACACAAGGATCTTGATGTATCAACTAAACATACCAAACATTGAGAATCAAATACAAATCCTCTTCTCTCAAGCTGGAAAACTTCAAACATTAGTATTATAATTTAGATCCACACCTTTAATTGTCATCATGCCACTGGAAGAATGAGAGATGAAAGTGTTCAAAAAAAGAAAAATCTTCTGTGGTTCACATTATCAAAATATCAGTAAATATATAGGCCAATTATTCCAAATCCCTTAACCTGTGAGGTAGTAATAATTTGGAATCCCCACAAGATTAGGATTGCTTTTCTGTAGATCCTACCCCAATCTGTTTCATGTTTTCTATTGAATAGCAGGCATCTGGTCATATTTTATATGTCAGTGATTGGCCCATGTCCCTAATGCTCTATGTCGGTCCCAATCTGTTTGGTTACTGTTACCAAAGTCACATAGTAATTGTTCAATATTCTCAACCTCTTTCTGAAACACTCAGAGTTTGGACAGTAAAGTGCCACATCTTAAGCATTTGTATTCCTATATGCTCTAACTGTTCCTGTTAGTATTTCTTCCTTCAAAATCTGGACCTTCAGGCTGGGTAGTTCTCCAAGTATGCTCTACAAAATGCCTGTAGCATTTCTACAAACTGCCTGTAGCCCTTTGGGACTTTACAGACCACACTGAAAATCCTGAATTTTAGCAGAGAAAGAATTATCCTCCAGGCTTAGTGTTCTTGTTCCCAATTTTCTTTATGACTTTGAAGTTCTGTATTCTCTGGTCACTCTTTCGATGATGTCACAACAAGTTTGGAGGAACTTGGGATGAAAACAATAATCAATCACCTTTGCTGTTCAAATATTTCTTATCTAGCCATTTTCTGTTCAACGTTTCAGTCCAACTTGCTGTTTGGAATGGGATGGAATTCCAAGACAGCCCCTTGTGTATTCACACTGTCTCCCAATTATTCAGTGAAATAATAATTGAGGTGCTGCTGTGAAAGGAATTTGGCAGATGTAATTAGTTCCAAAATTCATTGACCTTCATACAGGAGAATATACCTGGGCAGCCTGACCTAATCACATGTGCTCTTTCCATGCAGGTTCAGAGGCCAGAGAGAAAGAAAGGGAGAGGGATCAGAGAGATTTGAAGAATGATAAGAGTTTGACATGAGGGAAATTCTCTACTGTTGGCTTTGGAGATGGAGAGAGCCTCTTAGTAAGGTGGCCTCAGGGAGCTGAGCATGTCCCCTAGTTGACAGTCAGCAAGGAAATGGGAATCTTAGTTCTGTGACCACAAAGATCTGAATTCTGCCTCTGAAAGCAGACCTGGAGCTTCGTATGGGAACACAAGCTGGCCAATACCTTGATTTCAGCCTACGGGACCCCAAGCAGAGAACCCAGCCATGCTGTGCTTGGACTTCTGACCTGCAGAACTTCCAGCTAATAGAAGGATGTTGCAGTAACCTGCTAAGTTTGTGATCATTTGTTACTGAGCAGTAGAATATTGTTCAACTATTTCTTGTCTCTCCACTTATCATGCAGGTCCTATAGAGTTTGCTTTCCAGATTACCTTTTAAAGCTATTACCAATAATTGGAATCCAGAACTGGATTTCACATATAGAAGAGAGCAATACAGTGAAAATGTGAAGAACATATCTGAGTCCACAGTGTTTCTAGATAAGGTCTGATTGCCCTTATAAGGATCCCTAAACACTTTGTATTTAAAGGAAGAGAAATCATGACTTTTCCTACCATGCAGATGTAAAATATAAACCAATTTTTTCATTTATTTAATTTGTAAAAGCTTTATCTGAAAGATTGGTGATAAATCTTTACTTCCTCATATTTCATTCACATACTCCACTATGTATGTGGGTGTATGTGTGTCTGTATATAGTCATGTGTCCCTTAACAATGGAGAAACCTGAGAAATGTGTCATTAGGTGATTTCATCATTGTGCAAGCACAGACCTAGATGGTGTAGCTTATTACATACCTAGGCTACAAACCCATACAGCATGTTACTGCACTGAACACTAAAGGCAATTGTACCACAATGGTAGGTGTTTGTGTATCCAGCCATATTTAAACATATAATAGAAAGGTACAGTAAAAGTATTATACAGTATTATAATCTCATGGGACCACTGTTGTATATGTGGTTTGTCCTTGACCAAAACATCATTATTTGGTGTATGATATATATATGATATATATGTATGATATAAATATATATGAGAGAATTTTCAAGCTGTGTATTTTATTTTCTAAAATATTTAATACATTGGCTATAATTTTGTATTATATGTATATTTGGGGTTATAATTTGTCATAGAGAAAGAGATCAGAAATATTTTAATTCAGTACATAATATTATTTATTACGAAACTATTCAATTCAACAGGGAATATTTTAGATACAAATGTGGGTAAGAGAATACATAAGATTTGATATTATCAAGAATTAAGACAATGATGAGTTACTACTACCAGGATATAACTGTTTAAGGCATCAACATTCACTGAAAAAGAGAACTGGAAAAAATGTCAAGAAAAAGAAATGGTTTTGTTTTCTAGTACATGAAAAAAAAGTGTTCTCACTCATGTATTATGACAGTAGAAATTAGGGAGAAAGATGTCATCAGGGACACAACATGTTATCCACTGAGTAAACCTTCTTAGGGACCTATGAACACACAAAGAGAGAGAGAAGGAAACCGTGGATAAAAACATGATAACCACTCACAAATATCTGAAAATTAAACTCGAAATGGAGCTGTATATCATTTCATGTCAGCACAACTAAAAGTGATAACAGGAATTTAAAAAGGGTCAGTTGAGCTCAATCTTATATAAAAGCCCTCAGTAGATTATCTATTCTCTTTGGGGTTTGGCAAGATTAGTAACTTGATGAGGTAGACTCACTTAGTCAAAATAAATGCATGACCCTGGTCAAATTTAAGTGTTTTTTTTTTTTTTATAGTCTTTACTGATGTCACATCTTTAACATCTTTAAAATTTTGTTTTCCTGAATACCTTCTTTCTAGTTAAAAAAATATTTTTGATGATCATTTTTTGTAGTAAATCTATTTTGGACTTTCCTAAAAACTAGACAATTTCTTCAAGTCACCAAAGTGATAATCAGGGCAAAAACTTAGTAATTTAGCAAATGATATCCCTTTGTCCTAAAAAAGATAATGTATTTCTTTGTGCTGAGCATAGCATTTCACTGACTAAAAGATAATACAATATCTTACTCATAATTCTATGCATGCCAAACTGTCTAAAAAACAGATTGATCCTTAGGTGCTAAGGATCATAAAGATAGCACTTGCAAGATTTTTAATTTTTAAAAAAGAGCAGTTCTGTGAAGACCTTGTAAATGTATTACTGAAATACTATTTCCACCACAAGGGGCTGTTGTAAATTATTTTTTCATATTAAGTTATGTCATTTTATTTTTGCTTAGGACTAGTATTTACCCAGAAAGATAAGGGAAGTTGCAAAACACATAATGGAAATCCATTATCACAAGGGTGTATTATAAACAGAGTTTTTTAAAAAGATAGCTGATTAATATATTTACACAGTAAATATATATTTTGGACAAAGTACATTGATGAGCCTGGTTCAATTCACTATAAAGAAAAATGTTAGTCTTCCATGAAATCTCTTAACAACAGCTATTTCGGAAATAATAAAAATGCTTGACTGAAATTCTTGAAAGGCTGTGACAAGTCTAAAGTTCAACTTCACGCTGATAAGCAGAGCTACATATATTCTAAAGTTCAGTTTGATATAGTACTACCTGTGTTGCCAGCGGCAAGTTTCCTGTAGATTGCATCTCTCCATTCTCTCTCCTTTATTCCCATTCCTGCCGCTAAGACGTTCGTCCAGGCCACTGTCGTGTCTTGCCTAGATTAATGCACCGGTTCCCTCACTCGTTCCCTGCCTCGAGCCTTGCGCAATCACTTCTCTGCTTCCAGCCTTGCACAGTTTCTGCACTGCAGACAGCGTGAGCTTTCTGAAGTGTTAATACCTTGCTTATTACCTCACTCTCCTCATTGCTTTCAGAATAAAGTTCACACCCTTAAAACAACGCACAAGACCGCTGCTAACATGGGCAACGTCATATTACTCACTCCACAGTATTTTCTATGCTCTAGCCCTGCTGAGCTGCTTTCTGTTCTTGAAATACACCATGCTTTTTCTCAGCCCTGGACCTGGGTAGACATTTTTCTTCCTGACCATAAAGTTCGCTTCTCCTTACCCCCTCTCTTTGCTCCCTGTCCCCATTCTTCAAGCTTGAATTTAATTGTCACTTCTAGAATCTTTCCTGGATTCTCCTTGACTGCTGTCTCAAGGTTCAGTGACCCTCCTGTCTCCCTCTGAGGCATTTCCTCCAACAGGTGCTCAGTACCTCGAGACCTAGTGCTCTTCTATCCCCAGCACCAAACATGGCTCCCAGAGCATGGTAGACACTCAGTAAATATGTGTAATGTGTGCTAGATGAATACTAAACAAATTAATCAGGATGGGACCTTGCACGATCTGCTAAATGATGTAATTGAACTGGTTGTATACTGATGCTTTGGTCTGTAAAGCCTATCTTTATGAGTTCTGTCTAGTAGACAGAGGACTCCCACCAGAATGGCATACTAAAACTGTATATTGAGAAAATATAAATGGCTATCTGCAAAGATGTGGGTGGGTTTTAAAGAAATTATCCAGGGGTGGATTTTAAAGAAATTATCCAGGGCCGGGCTCAGTGGCTCCCGCCTGTAATGCTAGCACTCTGGGAGGCCGAGACGGGCGGATTGTTTGAGCTCAGGAGTTCAAAACCAGCCTGAGCAAGAGCGAGACCCCCATCTCTACTAAAAATAGAAAGAAATTAATCAGACAACTAAAAATATACAGAAAAAATTAGCCAGGCATGGTGGCGCATGCCTGTAGTCCCAGCTACTCAGGAGGCTGAGGCAGAAGGATCACTTAAGCCCAGGAGTTTGAGGTTGCTGTGAGCTAGGCTGACGCCACAGCACTCTAGCCCAGGGAACAGAGTGAGACTCTGTCTCAAAAAAAAAAAAAAAAGAAATTACCCAAGAATAGTATAGAGCCCCAGGATTAATTGGAGGGAATTTAGTGGGTGCAGAGTTGGTACCCAGAGGCCTGAGAGTGGAGGGAGTCATCGCAGGGCCCAGAGCTGGTAGCAGACTATTGACACTGACCTTCGGAAGAGCATCTCAGTCTCCCCTTGGCAACTTAGAAAAGAGTAAATATCTCCTCTCTTTCCTCTTACTCTCTGACCTACTGCTTCACCATTCCTGTGGGCAGAACCCAACCGGAATCCAGAAGGCAAGGAAATCTGTATGCACGGTCCATACAGGTCTGCCCTCCAACAAAGAACAGGGCAGGGAGGGTGCCATTTAGATATGGAGGGGCAAACAGAAAAAAATCTACCACAGCGATCTAATATTTCAAGAATTGGAAAACTATAACAATTTTAAAAAATACATGGAGACAATGAATTGTGGGCAAAATTCTGAGTAAATGGAGAAGAACATGTCCTAAAATCAGCTGGAAATAAGTCTAGTAATCAGTGCATTTCAGGAATTAAAATAACCTTATCTTCTCAAGAAATGGGTAAAATTACTTTGCCTCATGTGCTGCTTATCTACCATGTTCCCAGTCTTCTCATTGCCGATCTAGACATCACATGGCAATGCCATTGCATCACTCTCAAACTCTCCTTCCTTAAACCGTAGCTACGCCCTTACACTGCAGGTAAAAGGAGATCTGTAGATATTGCAAACTGTATTTAGATTAGCAGAAGAAACTAGGAATGTTTGGTTAGGGTAGCTGAAAGAGGGTAGAGGATAGGTTTTTGCAAGTCTAGATTACAGCAAAATTGTGAGGTTCAGGGTTAAGCAGGTCTCAATGAGTTCCAATCTGCACAAATAGGTTTTAAATATCTTTCCTTTGAATTTGCACATTCCTTTCCCCCTATCACATCTCTTGTAATTTCCTACATGACTCTAGCATGCATTTTCTCCCTGGAATTATGTTGCCTCTAAGGGTTTTGGACAGCCCACAATTTTCCAACATGATTAAAGCAGTAAGCAAAATAGTGCAAAAGAATTCCAAATACTAGGGAACACGGCCAGCATTCGTCGGCAATGACATGAAGGCCTGCTGTTCCCTGTCATCAGAGAACACAGTCTGTGGTCTCCGCTTTGTGGGTGTGCGGCGCAAGCTGGAACTTTTCTTTCACAAATTGTAAAATCACCCAAGTCCCTGAGATTACTGTGGTTTCAAGGTATAAAAGTCCAAAGAGTCCACAATGTTAGTGGAAATGCCAATAATAAAAATTGAAAGAGACCTTAAGAAACCTTCAATCTACAATTTCTTGACCACATGAAAGATCCATCCATGACCATATGTAAAAGCTCACCAGAATTATAGGGCAGATCCTGAAATTCATGATACATTGATAGTGTGATTTATGATTTTCATTAAAGATGTACACTAGAAATAAAAATAACTAACTTGCTATATTGTGTGTGTAGTGGGGTGTGTGTTTAATGCAGGCATAAGGGGTCCTCACCTGATGATTAATAACATAATTATTTCCTCACACCTAGAGGTGGCCCAAATATAGAACATCCTTCAAGGAGAAATTTTTCTATTTCAAAAGATCTTCCAAGCCAGGAAAAGGTAACACAACCTCTATATTAACTAAAACTATTATTTATTTATTTATGTGCACTAGCAAGAAATATAAACCTAATTAGCTCCACTTAAAACATTCTAGAAGCTTTCCCCCTGCACATAAAATAAAATGTGAATACTTTGTCACATCCCACAATCCTCATGAACCGGGCTCCATCTGCGTCTTTAACCTCAGCTCTTTAACCTCGGTTCAGGGTGTCTCACCCAGCCACAGCGTATTCAGCTCACTTTCCTTCCCCCAAATGCACCAAACTCTGTCGCATCTCAGGGCCTTTGCACATGCTGATCCTTCTGCCTGAAACACCATTCCTTAGGCTTTTGGCTTAGTTTATTCCTTCTGATCTTTAAAGACTCAACTCAAACATCATCTCCTTTCCTGAACTCCTACCTCAGTACCTCCTATCCCTATTAACTATAACCCGGTTATTTTCTTCATAGAAATTTTCAGTCTTTACTTATCTTGTTTATTTATTTGAATCTTTATTTAGTATTCTTTTCTTCACAGAATCACTGTGAAGGCAGGATCTTGTTTCTTTTCCTTGTTTACATGGCAATCCTCAGAGGCCATTTTAGACATGGGAGAATCCCAATAAATATTTGTTAAATAAATGAACAAAAGAAATGGTTTCTCATATATATATATGCATAAAATATTAAATAATTCTTGATGCTTTAAATTTTGGCTCATTTTCTTGAAATATTTCCATTGTTTTTTAAATCTTGAAGACAGCTTAAATGATACTAGATTATTTGGTCTTTTCCATGGATCTTATTTTACATTAAATTGTGTCAAGAAATAAATTGCTGCTTGCCTATGGTATTCAGGCACGATGCCAGACATACAATATGACGATGTAGTTTTCCTCCAGTTCTGTTTTCATTTTCCATACTTTTCTGAGATTATGGGGCTCAGAACTGGCAGGCAATTGGAAAGAATCTTCCTAGAATTTGCATACTCTCAACACTTTTATCTGCAAATTAAAGGTGATAATACCAAGCCTACAGATCTCTAATTCTGTTCAAGTTGCAGTTCTGTTTTCACTAATTTATGTCCCTAACAACAGCTTATAAGTGTAAATATATTTAAATATAACATTTAAAAGTTATGAATGATTATGCCACATTCTATTTTGTCTTCTATTTTATTTTTCTGCAGACAAGAAATATTAATATATGCTGGAAAACAATGGTTTGAGGAAAAGAATTTTCCTCCTGCATATACAATTTAAATTTAAAAACAAATGTTTAGCAAAGGCCATGTTTATTCTGCTAAAGTGACTACCTAAGGTAGACAATGGTATCTATAAATATTTACTAGTTCTTTTCGTCAACAGCCATGCTTTCACAACACTCAAGTAAAGCAGGAAGGAATTACAAATGCTTAACTTTTCCTTAACCTCCCTGACTTGATGCTTTTTCATTGCTTGTTAAGATCATTTCTTTGCTGTTCTCTGTCTCCTCCTACAGCATATAGTCATTCACATGTGCAGAAACTATGATAATCCGTTATGGATAAAAATCAGGCCAATTTTACTGCATTTATTCTGAAGGGTGATTTAAAAATGTATTCGTGGCTGGGGAGTGCCTGTCGAACATTCCATTTTCACACTTTAATTCCTGATATTTACCACACTTACAATAAAACCGTCAATTGAAGTATATTTGTTTCTAGATCCTCATAAGACACCTTTGCTTTCCTTCTTGATGTTTCTTCACATTAACCAGTGAGCACACGTGTGCACAGAGGGAAGTAAAGCTCAGTGGGAAGGGGGGGAAGAGGAGGGGCAAAACCTTGTTTAGGGGTTCAATGAACACTGCCTGGGTGATGGGCACACTTATGGCCACGACTGAAACATTACAAAAACAATCCACGTAACCAAAAACATTTGTAGCCCCTTAATATTTTGAGATAAAAGAAAAAAAGAAACATTTCACTCTTCTCTCCTATTAAAGTCTTCAGTCTGCTTGCCAAGACAAGGACAAGCTCCTGTGCTGGGGCAGATATTCACGTGCCTAACCCAGAGATATAAACAGTGTTCAAAAAATAATATGCTGGTATTTTCCTCCTTTGCTTTAAGTGGTGGTTGAAAGAAGAATAACAGGAGAGTTCTACAGTTTCCGAACATTTGAATAATGTGGAAGTGATGTAGTACTCCATGAAGCGCACTCACATGGCACTAAAAAATGGAGATTGAACATCCATGTGCAGATTCGTTAAACAGTTCCTCCGATCAGAATGAAAAGAGAAAGCTTGAAAGATATAGCAACTATGATGTGAAAGCTTGTAAAACATGTGACTCAACAACAGAAATTAAATTGTATCAAAATATAACTATAATACAGGTATTTCTGTGCCTGGGAGATTTTACAAAATAAGGTTGATATCCTGAAATTAAGTGTTAAAGTGCTCAGAACAGTGGCTAGTGCATAGAACATGAGGCAACAGGAGAGAGAGAACAAAGTGAGAGATACTGAGCTAATAGTGATATCACCTCTTTGAACTATTTTAATTAATTCTAAAAATTAATTCATAGATGTTTAAATCTATGATTCACCATAGACTTAAATATGAAAACTTTTTGAGATAGTGGCATAAAGACTCATTCCTCCTTGGAAAATTTATTCTTGGATATTACCATGAGTGTTGACAAATGTACTGACTTTAGCAAGAGACTGTAACCTAACCTGCTTACTCTTACCTGAGTGACTAAGGTTCAGCTTACTGTCATGATTATAAGCCAGAAACAACATCTTTGGTTTTTCCCCTAAAATAAGGCAGTTTTTCAAGTTCTAAATCTCACTATCATTGCTCCTTATAATTACAAAAGCAGTAAGGTAAGTATCTAATAGATATTAACTTCTTTCTTTTCTTCTTTTCTAAACATTAGGAGAGGATTTCTGAAAATTTATTTTTTTATTGCAAGGGGAAAAAATCCTTTTACATACACTGAATATGCAAATGGTATTTAGAATAATTGTATGTTGACATAGATTCTTATGTAAATAGCCAAGTAAATAAATAACACAAGCTTCATGATACTAAGCTGAATTGATTTTGTTTTCAGCTCCACTTTAATATCAATATTAGAAATAATATTTGTAACACATTGTTGATATTATACTAATTTTATGAGGCTACTGAGTACACACTTTCTTTTACACTAATTTTTTTCATCTTATACATTAGTTTTCAAAGACTATTGTTTGCCTTTACTTAAAAAACAATTCTCCCATTAAGGATAACATACTTCAAACAGTCAACAGAATCCCTTTCTCAAAAAAG
>CAUYSK010019613.1:0-22429 GCA_963575035.1 Avahi laniger | reverse complement strand
TGCTCTTGTGACAGTTTCTTTGGCTGTGCAGAAGCTTTTTAATTTGATTAGGTCCCATTTATTTATTTTTGTTGTTGCTGTAGTTGCTTTTGGGGTCTTCTTCATAAATTCTTTGCCTAGGCCAATGTCTAGAAGAGAATTCCCACTTCTTCCTCTAGAGTTCTAATAGTTTCACTCCTTAGGTTTAGATTTGTGATCCAGCGTGAATTGATTTTTGTGAGAGGTGAGAGGTGTGGATCCAGATTCAGTCTTCTACATGTGGCTATCCAGTTTTCCCAGCACCATTTATTGAATAAGGATTCTTTTCCCCAGTGTATGTTTTTGTCTGGTTTGACAAATAAATCTTCCAGAAACACAAATTTTTAAAACTTGGTCAACCAGCAAGAAGAAAAGGCTATCCACAATTCTGAATCTAGATTATTTTCCATTGCCTGGCAAAAGAATCTACAAAATGTATATATCAATGTGTTAATTACAAGAAGATGAGTGAGATCATACTAATGGATTAATTATTCACAAGGATAGTGAAAATTTTTAATCTCCTGAACAAATATTATACAATTCCTTAGAGCAAATTACAATTTTCTATAAAAAGTCTATTCTGTATTTACCTGCGTTTATAGGTTATAACCTTTAATAGCTGGTATAACACATCAAAACTATAATTTTTAAAAAACTATAATCGTTTTTGCAAGAGAAGAACACATAAAATTAACCTTAAAGAACTTTGGGCTGCAAGTCTTGTCTATTATGTTCTTTGGATTACCAAATGTAAGAAATATTTTATCTTCCTCCCTTTCCTTCCTTTTGGAAATGAACCTGATAAATAGCTTCATGCTCTTTATTTCCCTCAAGATTTCTTATTAAATGTCATTGAGATTTGGAAACTATGATTCTTTTTACTCTCATTTTAATCAAAACTGAGATTTTAGCTTATAATTGTTTTATTTCCACCCAATGTGATATTATGCAACAATTTGTTTAAATTTTAACTAATCTATGTAAACTGATCTGGAAAGATCTTCAAGACATTGTTAAGTGAAAAACATACATCTATCTGTGCATAGACCTACGGGGGGGAATTAAGGAGACATATAAGCGGATTGCATTTTTACTTCTTATATATCCAAATTATTATGACTTTTTATAATATGTGCTAATTCATGAATGTCTTACATAATCTAGGTAAGCTAAATATGATGTAGCTGAATAGATTATCCTGAGAGCTGAGTTCCATGCGGCTCAACAGAAATAGACAAAAAGACTCACTCACCTGAACTATAAATGACTAAGAAGTCATTTAACCCTCCAGATTTTTCATACGTTTAATGATGATATTCATTAACCCAAGTGAATCTTCATTTTTGTGGAAATTCATGCAGTTAAAAAGAAGTGATGACATGAAAAACTAAGGAAGAATGGTGCATTTTTTTGGAGAAAAGCATAAGGGTGTATAGGGGTATGGATGAAGCTAGGAGCCTCTCTCAATCTTTTTCTGATTTTCCCGACAGCTACTTTTTCTCTTCTGAGCCCAGAGATTAATAGCAGTCCAAGTTCTATCACAGGTGATAAGATTCTCATAATCAAGAGTGTGTGGGTATGTACACTCACACACACATGTCTATATAGGACACTTATAGAATAGTTAGAATCAAGCTGGGTGCAGTGGAACACACCTGTAGTCCCAGCTGTTGGAGAGGCCCAAGCGGAGGGATTCCTTAAGCCCAGGAGTTCCAGGCTAGCCTTGGCAACATAGTGAGACCTGTCTCTGAAAAAATAAAATAAAAAATCACTAGAATCAATGCTTTCCTCCAAACTTTACATTAATAAATTTTAGCCACTTGAGAAAGAAAAACTGACATTTCCCCCCTTCGCCTAATTCTGTCCACCATTCTGCTAAGCAAGTTTGCATACAGAGTGTGTACAAAGATTGAGATTTCTAGAAGCCCTACATTCCAAAATAAACTATGAATAATAAGAACATCTTGGCTTCCTTTATGAAGACACAGGATATCTTTTTTCCCTAAATCAAAATTGACCCAACTGTCATCTAATTAGAATTG
Source organism: Avahi laniger (assembly GCA_963575035.1). Classification (NCBI taxonomy): domain Eukaryota; kingdom Metazoa; phylum Chordata; class Mammalia; order Primates; family Indriidae; genus Avahi; species Avahi laniger. The sequence continues at coordinate 20,366 of CAUYSK010019613.1, read as the reverse complement.
TTGACTATCATTTGTTGACCTATAAATACAGTTTGTTCTCTCAATTTAGTGAGCTGCTGAAAGCTGAACTTCCTTGCAAATAATGCAAGAGGAAGGCCAGGTGGTGGTGACAAAAAAAAACCTATATTTATTGCTAAAATATGTCTCTTGGGTTTTTTGCTTTAGTTTGTTTTGTTTTGTTTTGTTTGAGACAGTGTCTTTCTCTGTCGCACCAGCTAGAGTGCAGTGGCATCATCACAGCTTACTACAACTTCCAATTCCTGGTCTCAAATGATCCTCTTGCTTCAGCCTCCAGAGTAGCCGGGACTACAGGCATGAGCCACCACGTCTGGCTAATTATTTTTATTTTTAGTAGAGACAGGTCTTGTTCAGGTTGGTCTCAAACTCCTGACCTCAAAGGATCCTCTAACTTCATCCTCTCATGTGCTAGGATTACAGCCATGAGCCACCATGCCCCAAAGTCTTTTCTAATACACTTAAATAGTACTCTTGCACATAGGGCTTTCTGCCCAAGACATGCTTATTGAACAGAAACCAATGTCTATTCCCTAAGAAGAAATAATGGATTGGTGGAATAAATGGTGGTAACATCAAGATAAATCTATTTGTTAAGTAGATGATCAAATATACTGGTTGGTACACCCTGTGTAATCCGCAAAAGATGCACAGGAACGCACTTGTGAAGCTTCACTAAAATGATCAGCAAAAGTACCAAGTCATAAGCAATACCCAGGGTGTAAAGAAGCTCTCTTGCCTCAAATTGTCACATGTCCCCTAAGAAGAGTAAAAAAGTGAACATACCCAGTAGGGTGGGTGCACAGTCCCCAGTGGGCCTCAGTGAATTAGGCCATTCTGCATATTTCTTGCTGTGTCCTCCTGGGTCACATAGACTTGCCTTCCTGGGGTTTTCCCTTCTATTTAGTCTCTAACTACTATCTCATAAAATGCTACATTTCTCAGCTTCTTCCCTGCAAGAAAATAGATATTAATTATAACATCCTATCAAATCTACAAATTTTTAATATGTCACCAAAATCAAATTTAATGAGTTCCCAAAGTACATGACTAACATTTATGAATAGCACTCCCCTGAAGAATAATCATACTATGTAAGTGACCTACTATAACTTCTAATTGTGTACACACCAAACATTTTCTGGAAAATTAACACTCAAATACAAGCCATGACTTAAATAATACCTTCTTTGCTCTACTTGAGCAGTATCTTTTTCAAATCCTAAAGCCCATTCTCCCAATTTGCAGTAGAAACAGAAATTATCTGCCCTCACTAGACATTCAGGGAAACTAAAGTAACTCACAAAGCCTCCCAGGATGAGTCCCTTCATCTAGAGATTGGCAATTGTCTAGAAGAAGAAAATCACTGTGGACAAGTGAAAAGACACCTATCCCCTGTAAATACTCTTGAGATAACAAGGAAGATTCGCTCACAAGACACAAACACATGCTCTCTTCCATGAACAGGACAACAGTGTTGAGGGTTAGGGTCAAGACATGAGAACCCCAGGAGTGGGACAGGACTTTGCCAAAGAGCAACCTGTGGACATGTCAGTTCACTGAGCAAAAGCTGCTCAACCTTACGGGGGACATTCCACTGATCAGAGATGTCTGAAAATGGATCCCACCTTGAAGCCTGAGGACCACAGTCTGGATGTCTGCAAACAGACCTGAGCTTGAGATCCAAAGGTGAAGAGAATGATCAAAGGATGTCAGCCCAGCAAATAAGGGCAGTTTGCTATTCTAAGCCTGAACCAATGTTCCTGTCTCTCGTCTCAGTTAATGAGGAACTAGATAAAGTAGAAAGAAGTACATGGTCTCTTTGTTCCCGCTTAGATTATATGCTTTACTGCTGACTCATGATTTTATCTTTAACTTCTGTATGCTTAGCTAGTTTATTGTTACTTTGGGGCAAGTGATTTTAATCTTGAAAAATTTTATAACCATTTGCTCACATAGAATAAAGTAAGGAATCTTGTGATTCTTTGAGGGACCTTGAAACTTAAACTCATGATATGTACACATAAATAGGTGGCTGATAATAATTATTTGCTGAAAGAATAAATATTGATGTGGGACTTCCCTCGTGGCATCCTGGCTCACAGGAATGCTGGAGGACCCTTGTTTTCCCCATCACCTTAATCTATACTTTGTCTCTGTCTCCTTTATTTCCAATCTCTCACAATGTTCCTGCCTGAGACCTGATGTGTTGGGAGAATCTCAAACTCTCGTCATTTGTGAGTGTGTCTCGATGTGTTTGTGTGTGGGGGGGTGTGTGTCTGGCTGTGTTTGAGTGTGTTTCTTTGCTTGAGTATTTGTAAGTGTGTTTCATTGTGTTTGAGTGGGTGTGTCTGAGTGTGTTAGGGTGCATGTGGCTGTGTTTCATGTGTACAACTGTGTGTTGGAATGCCTGGGTAAGTTTGTGTGTGCATGCACGAGAGTGTGCAAGAATGTGTCTGGCTGTGTTTGGGTGTGTGTGAGTGTGTTTTGGTGTGTCTCAGTTTGTTAATGTGTGTCTGGATGTGTCTGAGTATGTGTTTTTGAGTATTTGTAGGTGTGTTTCCATGTGTGAGAGTGTGTGGATGTTTCTGGGTGTGTGTGAGTGTGTTAGAGTGTGTTTGTGTGTGTGTGAATGTGTGTTGAAATGCATGGGTGTGTTTGAGTGTGTATGGCAATGTTTGGATGTGTTTGAGTGTGTGTTGATGTGTCTGGGTTTGTTTGTGTCTGTGTGTTTAAGAGTGTGTTGTATCTCTGGGTATGTTTGAATGTGTCTGGGTGTGTGTGAGTGTGTGTTTCTATCTCTCGATGTGTTTGAGTGTGTGTGAGAGTGTGTGGGTGTGTTTGAGTGAGCATGTCTGTGTATGCATGAGTGTGTGTTTGTGTTTCTGTGTGTATTTGAGTGTGTGTGGCTGTGTGTGGCTGTGTGTAGTTGTGTGTGACTTTGTGTGGGTGTGTCTTGGTATACTTCAGTGTGTGTGTGTGAATGTGTTAGAAACTGTGTGGCTCTATTTGGGTGTCTGTGAGTGTGTGTTGGTGTATCTGGGTATGTTTGAGTATGTGTGTGTTTGAGTGTGTGTTGGTGTGTGTGGTGAGTTTTAGTGTGTGGGGTGTGTGTGTGTGACTATGCGTTTCTGTCTGGGTGGGTATGAGTGTGTCAGGGTATGTCTGAGTGTGTGTATGTGTTGATGTGTCTAAGTGTGTTTGAGTGTGTGTGGATGTATCTGGGTGTGTTTGAGTTTGTGTAGGTGTGTGTGAGCTTGTGTCATTTGTCTATGTGTATGTGTAGGTGGGTGTGAGTGATTGTGAGTATGTGTGTGTTTAAGTAAGTGTGGGTGTATGATGTGTTTGAGTATATGTCTTTGTTTATTTGTGTGTGTGTCTCACTGTTTGAGTTGTGCGGGTTTGTTAGGGTGTGTTTGAGTGTGTGTGGTATTGTCTGAGCATGTGTGATTGTGTGTGGATGTATCTGGATGTGCATGGGTGTGTTAGAGTGTGTGTGGGTGTGTTAGAGTGTGTGTTGAAGTGCCTGGTTGTGTTTGAGTGTGTGGTGTGTGTGGGTGTGTCTGTGTGTGTTTGAATGTGTTTGACTGTCAATGTCTGTGCATGTGTCTAGGTGTGTATGACTGTGTGTGAGTGTGTGTGAGTGTGTGTCAGTTTGTCTGGGTGTGTTTGAGAGTCTGTGGGCGTGTCAGGGTGTGTTTGAGTGTGTAGGTGTTTGTCAATGTCTGTGTGTGTGTCTTGGTGTGTATTATTGTGTGTGGGTGTGTGTGAATGTGTTTCAGTTTGTCTGGGTGTGTTTGAGAGTGTGTGGGCATGTCAGGGTGTGTTTGAGTGTGTGTGGGTATGTCTGAGTGTGCATGTGTGTTGACGTGTCTGAGTGTGTTTGAGTGTGTGTTGATGTGTCTAAATGTGTTTGAGTGTGGGCAGCTGTGTGTGAGTGTGTGTGGTTCTTTGTGGGTGTGCTTGAGTGTGTGTGTGACATGATGTATTTGTGTGTGTGTGTAGTGTGAGTGTGTTTGGTGGATGTGTCTGGTGTGTTTCAGTGTATGGGGGTTTGTTAGAGACTGCGTGGCTCTATTTGGGTGTGTGTGAGTGTGTGTTGGTGTGTCTGGGTTTGTTCAAGTGTGTGGGTCAGTGTGCGAATGTGTTAGAGTGTGTGTGGCTCTGGGTGTGTTTGAGTGTGTTTGGATGTGTGTGAGTGTGTGTGTCTGTGTTTCAGTGAGTGTGGGTTTTGTGTGTGTAAATGTGTGTGGTGCATATTGTTGTGTGTGGGGTGTTTGAGTGTGTGTGAGTGTGTGTGAAATGTGTCTTGCTGTGTTTGAGTGTTTTAGTGGTGTGTCTTTCTGTTTTGGAGGGTGTTTGGCTGTGTCTGGGTGTGTTTGAGTATGTGTGTAAGTGTGTTTAGGTGTGTTTGAGTGCTTGCGAGTGTGTCTTGTTGTGTTTGAGTGTGTGGGTGTGTCTGTTTGTGTTTGAGTGGCTGGGTGTGTCTGGGTGAGTGTGAGAGTCTGTGGATATCTCTGGAGGAGTGTGTGTTAGAGTGTGTGGCTCTCTTTATGTGTGAGTGTGTGTCGGTGTGTCTGGGTTTGTTTGAGTGTGTGCAGATGTGTGAGTTTGTGTCTGTTACTCTGGGTGTGCTTGAGTGTGTCTTGGAGAGTTTGGGTGTTTTTGAGTGTGTGTGGGTGTGCCTGCTTGTGTGAGTGTATGTTGGTTTGTATGGGTGTGTTAGAGTGTGTTAGAGTGAGTGTGGCTGTGTTTGGGTGTGTGTGAGTGTGTGTTGTGTCATGGTGTGTGTGTATATAAGAGTGTGTGGCTATGTTTCAGTGTGTATGAGCCTGTGCTGAAGTGCCAGGTTATGTTTGAGTGTGTGTGTGTGTGTGTGTGTGTGTGTATAGGTGAGTGTGTGAATGTGTCTGGGAGCGTTTAGGTGTTTGGGGGGTGTTTGAATGTGTGTGGCTGTGTCTGTGTGTGTTTGAGTGTGTGGGGTTATGTCAGGATGTGTTTAAGTGTGTGTGGCTGTATCTTAGTATGTGTAGTTGTGTGTGAATGTGTGTGGCTATGCCTGGATGTGTTTGAGTTTTTGTGAGTGTGTGTAGGTATATGTAATTGTATGTGAATTTGTGTGAGTGCTTCTGGGTGTGTTTGAGTGCATATTGGTGCATATGGTGTGTTTTGGTGTGTGAAGGTGTGTCTGTGTGTGTGTCTGTGTGTTTTTATCTGGGTGGGTATGAGCGTGTGTGTGCCTGTGTGAGTGTGTGTAGGTGTGAGTGTTTTGGGGTGTTTCTGAATGTGTTTGTGTGTGTTTTAGAGTGCGTGAGTATGTCTGAGTGTGTGTGTGTGAGTGTTTGTTGAAGTGTCTAAGTTTGTTTGAGTGTGTATGGAGGTGTCTGAGTGTGTTTGAGTGTGTGTAGATGTTTGTGGGTTTCTCTGTGCATGAGTATGTGTAGGTGTGTGTGATTGTGTGTCATTCCTCTCTGATGTTTGAGCATGTGTGGGTGTGTCTGGATGTCTTTGAGTATCTTTTTTGTTTGAGTGTTTGTGATTGTGTCTCACTGTGTTTGAGTTGTGTGTGATTGTCAGGGTGTGTGTGATTGTGTATGGGTATATCTAGGTGTGTGGGAGTGTGTTAGAGTGTGTGTTGCTGTTTTTGGGTGTGTGTGTGTGTAAAAATGCCTTGTATATTTGAGTATGTGAGTGTGTGAGAGTATTGCGGGAATGTGTGGGTGTGTTTTAGTGTATGCGGGTATTGGTCAGTGTCTGTGCATAAATGTGTCTGGGTGTGTTTGCTGTATGTGGTTGTATGTGAATGTGTGTGAGTGTGTGTCTTGTTTGTTTATCTGTAGGTATGTTGCATTGAGTGTGAGTATGCATGCCTATTTTGGGGTATATGTGAGTGTTTGTTGGAATACCTGGGTGTGTTTGAGTGTGTGTGCACATGTGTGAGTGTGTTAGAGTGTGTGTGGCTGTATTTGGTTGTGTGTGAGTGTATGTTGGTATGTATGGGGTTTTTTGAGTGTTCGTGGTTCTGTGTGAATGTGTGCCTGTGTCTCTGGGTGTGTTTGAGTGTAGGGGTGTGTCTCAGTGAACTTAAGAGTGTGTGGGTATGTGTGGGTGTGTTTGAGTGTGTGTTGGTGTATGTCAGTGCATTTGGTGTACCTATTTGAGTTTGAGTGCTCCTGGGTATATCAGGGTGTGTGTGAGTGTGTCAGAGTGTGTGTCACTATGTTTTGGTGTATGTGAGTGTGTGTGGGCCTATCTGGGTGAGCTTTAGTGTATTTGGTGTGCATGACTTTGTGTGTCTGTGTGTGTTTTAGGGTGTGTGAGTGTGTCTTCATGTGTTTGAGTGTTTGTGTGTGTCTCTGTGTGTTTGAGTATGCATGGGTGTATCTGGGTGTGTTTGAGTGTGTGTGAGTGTTTGTGGCTGTGTGTGTGTGTGTGTCAGTGGGCCTGAATGTGAGTGTTTTAGAGTGTGTTTACATGTGTTTGGGTGTGTGTGGGTGTGTGTTGGAGCGCTTGGTTGTGTTTGTGTGTGAGTGTCAGAGTGTATTCGGTTCTGTTTGGGTGTTTGTGTGTGTTGGGGTGTCTGGGTTGTTTTGAGTGTGTGTGGGTGTGGGTGTGTGCAAGTGTGTGTCATGTTGTCTTTGTGCATGTGTCTCAGTGTGTTTGAATGTGTGTGGGTGTGTGTGAGAGTATGTAGATGTATGTGAGTGTGTGAGTGTGTCTGGGTGTATCTGAGTGTGTGGGTGTGTGTGAGTGTGTGTAGGTGTCTTTCGGTGTGTTTTCATGTGTGTGGGTATGTCTGGTTGTCTTTGAGTATGTTCAGATGTGTCTGGTTTGTGTGAGCGTGTTAGAGTGTGTGTCTCTGGGTGTGTGGTACTCTGGGTTGGTGTGTCTGGACTTGTTTGGGTATGTGTGGGTGTGTGTTAGTGTGTCTAGGTCTGTGTGACTGTGTGTGGGTTTGTCTGGTTTGTTTTAGTGGGTGTTGCTGTGTCTGGGTGTGTGTGAGTGTCTTAGAGTCTGTGTCGCTCCATTTCTGTACATGTGACTGTGTGTTGGTTTGCTTGGGTTTGTTTGAGTGTGTGTGGGTGTGTTTGAGTGATTGTGGGTGACCGTGCCTGGGTGTGTTGGAGATTCTTTGAGTGTACCTTGTTGGGTTTGAGTGTGTGTGTATGTCTGGTTGTCTTTGTGTGGGTGTGTCTGGGTGAGTGTGAGAGTCTGTGGGTGTCTCTGGGGGGTTGTGTGTGTTAGAGTGTATGGCTCTGTTTGGATGTGTGTTAGTGTGTGTTGCTGTGTCAGGGTTTGTGTGAGTGTGTGTCAGTGTCTCTGGGTGTTTTTGAGTGTGTGTGGGTGAGTGCGGGCATTTTTGAAGGTGTGTGGGTATTCCTGAGTGTATGTGAGTGTGTGTTGTTGTCTCTGGGTGTGTTAGAATCTGTGGTTTTGTTTGGGTATCTGTGAGTTTGTGTTTTTGTGTCTCAGTGTGTGTGTGGGCGTGTTTGAGAGTTTGGGGCTGTGTCTGGGTGTGTGTGAGTGTTTGTTGATGTGTCCTCCTGTCTTTGAGTGTGTGTGGGAGTGTGTCAGTGTGTAGGTGTGGGTGAGTTGGTGGGTGGATGTGTTTGAGCATGTGTGGGTACGTTTGAGTCTGTGGGAGAGTGTCTGTGTGTGTTTGTTGGTGTGTCTGTGTGTGTGTCACACACATCCACACACACTCCAACACACCAAGCCATACCCACATCCACTCAAACACACTGAGACATTCACAGACCCTAAAACACAGCAAGACACACTCTCACACACACCCAGACACACCCACACATACTGACACAAAACTACACAATCTCTCACACACACACACTCAAACACACACTGGAAAACTCACACACACATCTACACAAACTCTCTCACACCAAAACACACTCAAACACACATTGAAACACCAATATATCCTCACACACATGCAAACTCTCCCAACACATTCAGACACCTGACACACTCAAACACACCCAGATACACTGACACACCTACACTCACTCAAACACACACAGACACACTCAAACACACACAGACACACATTCACACATTCCCAGAGAAACCCACACACACTCACGCACGCCAACACACAACCAAAACACTCAAACACATCCAGAGACACTGACAATCACACACGCCCCCACACAATCAAAAAACCCAGACACACCAACACACACTCATGCACACCAAAACAGAGTCACACATACTCTAACACACTTGCACACATCCATAGAAATGCACAAACACTTAAACACACTCTGAAATACCCACACACAATCGAAAAAAGACACACCCACAAACACTCAAAGAAACACACTTAAATACACCCCACACACACAAACACAGTGAGACAAAAGCACAAACACTCAAACACAGCAAGAGAAACAGTCACACACACTCACACTTAAATAAACCCAGACGACCAACATACACTCACACACTGAAACATAGCCACACACACTGTAACATATTCACACAATCTCAGACACACACCCACACACTCACACATCCACACACACTCAAACATACGAAGATACATCTACACACACTTACACACATGCACACACATTCAAACATCACCAGGCACTTCAACACACACTGACACACACTCAAACAGACCCACACACTCTAGCACACACATACACACCCAGAAACATCCACAGACTCTCAAAGTCACGCAGAACAAACCACACACTCAAACACACCCAGAAACACCCACACACTCAAGCACTCCAAGACACACTCACAGAATCTCAAACACATCCAGACACAAAAACTGACACACACCCAGTCTCATCCACACACACTGAAACACAAGACACACCACAATCAAACATACCCCAAAAGACACTTACACACACTTGCACACACCCAGATACAGCAACACACACTCACACAGACCCAGACAGATTCACAAACATACCCACACCAAAACACACATTCTCATACACACACAGACACATCCACATGTTGAAACATACCAAGACACACTCACAGACATGCAAAAAAACCCAGACACAGTCACACACACAAAGACGCACCCCCCCCACACACACACACCAAGATACACCCACAAAACTCAAACATGACAAGACACATACACACACCCAAAGTCACACACATCTACACAAACTGACACAAACCCACACACACTGAAACACACTCAGACACTCTAATGCAAAATCAGAAACACGAAGGCACACATGCACAACCAAAACACCCAGAAAAAATGGCACACACTCACACACACCACATACACTCACACAAACCGTGACGTACCAACAAACACTCACACTCACTAAAACACAACCACACACTCTAACACACACAGAAACAGTCACAGACTCTCACACTCACCCAGACACACTCACACACTCAAACACACCAAGACACACTCACAGAGTCTCAAACACACACAGACATAAACATACACACCAAGACACACCCACAAACACTCAAACACAGCAAGACACATACACACACCCAGACAACCCCACACACATGTACACACACTGACACACACCCACACACACTCATAGACACCCAGACACACTGACAATCATTCACACATACCCAGACGCACCCACACACAGGCAGACACACTCACACACACACACTTAAAGACAACCAGAGACACACAGACTCACTCTTACAAAACCACATGCATGCACACACACTCAAACACATCCAGAAACACCCAGACACATTCACACAAAACTACACACACCCACACACACTCAAACACATTCAATGAACCCACACACACTCAAACACACCAAGACACACCTACACACACTCACATACATGCTAACACACTCAAACACAATCAGGCACTTCAACACACACTGACACAAACCCAAACAGAGGCACACACTCTAACACATACACACATACACACCCATAAACACCCACAGACTCTAACATTCACTCAGACACACTCACAAACTCAAACACTACCAAATACACCCACATACTCAAGCACTCCAAGACATACTCATAGAATCTCAAACACACACAGACACAAAAAGTGACACACACCCAGACTCACCTACATACACTCACACAAACCCCCACACACTAAGGCAAACCCAGACACTCTCAAACACAGTGAGACACACCCAAAAACACTCAAACAGAAGACACATATGCACACACACACAGCCACACAATCAAACACACCCACACACACCCACATACACTCACACAAACTCACACACATCCACATACACTGAATCATACCCACACACACCCACATACACTCAAACACAGTCACAGAAACTGACACACAGACTCAAATAAACCGAGACACTCCAACACACATTCACACACAACCAAACAGAGCCACACACATTCTAAAAAACTGGAACACAGGCACATACCTCAAAGAAACCCAGGCATTCCAACACACTGTCACATACATCCAAACACACTCACACACCCACTAATACTCAAACACACCCAGACACACCAAAACACACTCATATACACTCAGACTCACACACTCTCAAATATATTCTCATACACACCTATGCACTGAAACATACCAAGATACACTCACAGATACTCAAACAAACCCAGAAACAAACACTCACACACAATACAGACCCAAACACTCTCAGAAACACCAAGACACACCCACACTCAAACACAGAAAGACATACACACACCCAGACAAATCCACATACCCTCACACACACCTACACAAACTGACAAACACCCACACACACTGAAACACACCCAGACACACCAACACACAATCACACACACATAGGCACACCCACACACACTAAAAAACACTCAGACGCACCCATGAACACTCAAACATAGCCACACATACACAGACACAGTCAAAACACCTGCAAACACTCACATACACTCATATACACACAGACACACCCATACACAGTAACACACTCCCAGACACACCCACACACTCAAACACATCAAGACACAGCCAGGCAAACTCACACACTGACACACACTCTCACACATCCACGCAATAAAAGCCATGTAGACTAACTCACACTCATGCACACCTAGACACACCCACACACACCTACACACACTCACACATGACCACACACAAACACCCACAGACAAATAACACACACTCACAGAAACCCAGACACTACCACTCACACTCAAACTCACCCAAACACACACACACTCACAGAGACACACACACACTCACACGCATCCACACACACTCATACACTACACACTCACACACCCCACACACTCAAACACTCCCCAAAACACTCAAACACACCAACACACACTCAAACATCCTCAAACCCATGAGCCACACCGAACAAACACAAACACATCTGACACAACTACAGGACATCACTTGGAATCAATAGGCATCAATGGACATTGATGATCATTGCTTTTCATATGTGGGCATCACTTGGCATCACTGAATATCACTGGGCATCATTTGGCATAACTTGGCATCATTGGGCATTTCTTGGCATCACTGGCCATCTTTGGGCACTGCTAAGCATAGTTTGGCATCACTGGGCCCCAATGGGCATCACTGAGCATTGCATGATGTAGCTTGGCATGATGGTCATTGCTGGGCATCGCTGGGCATCAATTGGCATTGCCTGGCATCATGGGGATTGCTGAGCATCACTGGGCATTGATTGGCATCACTTGGCATATTTAGGCATCACTGGACATCACTAGGCCTAACTTGGCATCATTTGGCATCATGGGCATTGCTGGACATCACTGGGCATCGATTGGCATTGCTTGTCATATCTAGACATCGCGGGGCATTGCTGGGCATCAATGGCATCACTAGGAATCTGGGCATCACTGGGCATCATTTGGTATCACTGAGCATTGATGGGCATTGTGTGGTGTATCTAGACATGGCTTGGCATCACTGGGCTTAGCTTGGCATTGTTTCACATTACAGGGAATAGGTGGGCATTGTTTGGCATTGATGGGAATCTCTGGGCATCACTTGGCATCACTTGATATCACTGGACATTGGGGGTATTGGTGTGCAGCGAAGGACATCACTTGGCATCACTGGACATCACTGGGCATCCTTTGGCATATCTGGGCATGGTTTGGCATCACTGGGCATCAATGGGCAGTGCTTGGCATCACTGGGAATCTCTGGACATTGCCGCACATTGCCTGGCATCACTAAGTATTGATGGGCATCACTTAGCATCACTGGGCATCACTGGGCATCATTTGACATTGATGGGCTTTGCTTGGCATCACTGGGCATTGATGGCATCGATGGGCATTGATGAACATCACTAGGCATCAAATGGCATTATTTGACATTGCTGGGCATCACATAGCATTGCTGGGCACCAATTGTCATCGCTGGGCTTCACTTGACATCGCTGGGCATCCCTGGGCATCACTTGGCTTCGCTGGACATCACTAGGCATTACTTTGCATCGATGGGCATCAATGGGCATCGCCTGTCATTGCTTGGCATAACTGGGCATCATTGGTCATTGTTTGGCATCACTTGGCATCACTAGGCAGTGATGGGCATCGCTTGGGATCACTGGGCATTGCTTGGCATCTACGGCCATAGCTTGGTATCATTGGGCATCCCTTGGCATTGCTGGGCATCTATGGGAATCACTGGGCATCACTTGACATAACTGAGCATTGATGGGCATCGCTTGAAATCACTGGGTATTGCTTGGCATCACCGGGTATCACTGGGCATTGCTAGGCATCACTTGGCATCCCTGGTCATCGCTGGGCATTGCTTGGCATCACTGAGCAACACTGGGCACATCTTGGCATCACTAGGAATCTCTGGGCATCGCTTAGCATCATATGAAACACATTTCAGGCTAAAAATTACCCACATCATATGAAATGTCTTTTTTAGATATGTTTCATAAGGAAGACAACACAATACCTCTGTTCACAGAGTTAAGCAAATATATAAAGAACTAAATGTCTAGCTACTTTCTCTAAGTAAATATAAATGTTTTCGTATGAAACTCTTTTAAGCTAAAAATTACCATCTGGGTACAAAATGCCTTTCTTGTGTTTCTAGAAGCTTATAACACATATACGAGAAGGAGTTTATATAAATGTAAAACTAGATCTAGTCCTAAACCTGACAATAATGCTAAACTTAGACCTAGGCTTAAACCTAGCCTTAGCACTAACACTAATCTTAATCCTTATCCCTTATGCTAACTGTAACACTAGCACTAACCCTAATCCTAACCTAGACCTAAACCTAATTCTAACTGTAAACCTAGCCCAAACCGGAACCCTAACCCTAGCACTAACCATAACACTTATCCTAGCCCTAATCCTAACCTTAGACCTACCCATAACACTTACCCTAGTCCTAACCCTAGCTCTAACTCTAACCGTACCTGCAGCTGTAACCATAACACTAGCTCTAACCCTAGCCTATCACTAGCACTACCATTAACCTCAAAACTAAACCTAAGACAAATATCAATAAGTAATATATTCTTATACACTGAAATGTTTGATAATAAAAAGAACATGCTCCTTCAGTTCACAGAGTTATGGAATCCTGAAAACAAACAAACATCTACCTTATTTCTCTGAGTGTATATAAGTGTTTTCACATGAAACACAATTCCGGCTAAAAATTACCTAACTCGTATGAAATGCCTTTGATAGATATGTATGACAAGAAAGAAAACACAGTGCTTCTCTTCACAGATTTAAGGAAACCTATAAACAACTGAAAGTCTAGCTATTTTCTCTAAATAAATATAAGTGTTTTCATATGAAACTTCTTTCCAGCTAAATATTATCATCTTGGTATGAAATGACTTTATTGTGTTCATAGAGGCTTGTAAGGTGTGTACAAGAATGAGCTTCTGCAAATGTAAAACCCAGTCAGAGACCTAAACCTAGCACTAATGCTAACCCCAGCCCTAGGCCTAAATGCAGCCTTAGCTCTAACACGAAACCTAACCCTATCCCTAACCTGAACCCTAAACTTGGCCCCAAACACAACTCTAAACCTAACTCTAATGCAAAACTTAAAACTAGACCTAAACCTAAACCTAACCCTAACCCTAGCCCCAAATTTAACACTAACCCTAGCCCTAACCCTGACATTGATGTAACTCTAATGCTAACACAAAACCTAACACTAAACCTAAAACTAACCATAGCTCTAATTGTAATCCTAATCCTAACCCTAACACTAAACCTAACCGTAATCCTAAATCTAACCCTAACCATAAACCTAAACCTAAACCTAGCCCTAATCGTAACCATAAACCTAACCCTAACACTGGCACTAAACCTAATCCTAACTCTACTGCTAACACTAACCTAGACCTAACCCTGACACTAACCTCAACCCTAACCTTAACACTAGCCCTACCCCTAACCCCAGCCCTAACCATTATCCTAGACCTAAACTTAATCTGAAACCAAGCCCTAAGCCTAACCCTAGCGACAACCCTAACTCTATGCCTAAAACTAGCCTTAGCACTAATAATAATACTAACCTTATTACTAACTCTACCCCTAAACCTAACCCTATATGACCCCGAACTCTAACACTAACCCTAACCCTAGCCCTAACCCTAAACTAGACCAAACTGTAACGGGAAGCCTAATCCTAGCCATAACCATAACGCTAACCATAGGCCTAACCCTAACCCTAGCCCAAACCCTAGACCTAAAGCTAGCCCTAAAGCCTACCCTATCCCTAACCCTGAACCTAACCCTACCTCTAAAGTGATCCCTAACACTGAGACTAACCCTAGCCCTAGGCCTAAATGTAGACTTAGCCCTAACACTAACCCTAACAGTAGCCCTAACCCTAAGCATAAACCTAACATTAACTCTAACACTAGTCCTACCCCTAACCCTAGCCCTAACCCTAACTTAGACCTAACCGTAATGCAAACCCTAACCTTAAAGCTAGCCCTAACACTATCCCTAGTCCAAACACTAACACTAAACCTAACCATAACCCTAAATGTAACCCTAACACTAGCCCTAACCCTAACCCTAAACCAAGCCATAATACTAACCCTAACACGAATAACACTAGCACAAACCTTAACCCTAATCCAAGAAATAACCCTAGCCTAGACCTAACCCTAATCCTAATCAAAGCCCTAAACCTGTCATTAAACCTAATCCTAGCCCTAAACCTAAACTAGCCCTAACCCTAATGCTAACCCTAAACCTAGCCCTAACCCTAATCCTAACTGAAGCCCTAAAATAAACCATAATCTTAACCCTAACACTAACCCTAAACCTAAACCTAAACCTAAACCTAACCCTAACTCTAGCCATAAACTTAAACCTAACCCTAGCCCTAACCCTAACCCGAACCCAAATCCTAACCCTAACACAAGTCCTAAACCTATCCCTAAGGCTAGCCCTAAAACCTACCCTAACAATAACCCAAACCCTAACCATAGCCCTAACACTAACCCTAGCCCTAACCCTATTCCTAAAGCTAACCTTAAACCCTATCCTATCCCTTACCCTAACCCTAACATTAGCGCTAAACCTAACCCAAACCCTAATCCTAACACTAGCCCTAAACCAAATCCAAATCCTAACTTTAGCCCTAAAACTAACTGTAGTCCTAATCCTACCCTAACACTAACCCTAATCCTAACTGTAAAACTAACCCTAGCCCTAGGACTAAATGTAGACTTAATCCTAACACTAATCCTAAACCTAGCCCTAACCCTATGCATAAACCTAACCCTAACCCTAACCCTAACCCCAACCTTAACCCTAACCCTAACCCTAGCCCTAACCCTAAAGCTAGCCCTAAGCCTAACCCGAACCCTAGCCATAAACAAAACCCACAAGCTAGCCCTAACCCTAACCCTTAATCTAACCCTAACCCAATCCCTAGCTCTAATGCTAGCTGTAGTTGTAACTATAGCCACAGATCTAACTGTAGCACTAGCACTAGCACTACCGCTAACCTTAACACTAAACCTAAGAGAAATATCTGTAAGTAATATCTTCTTATACATTGAAATGTATGATAAGAAAAAGAAAACACTGCTTAAATTCACAGAATTATGGAATCTGGTAGATAACCAAACATCTACCTTATTGCTCTCAGTGAATATAAGTGCTTTCATATGAAATTCCTTACCAGCTAAAAATTACATATCTTAATCATTCAATCATCCCCTCCTTTGTTCATGATAAAATATACTTTGCAACTATAATAAATTCACTGTGAAAGCTAGACAAGAAATCATACACAAGATTAAAATAATTTTGCTGTTAATGAAAAAAGTCTCTTTGGAATAAAACAATCAGAAAATTGCAAAAAAAAAAAATTACCCTCATGGTATGAAATGCCTTTCTTTTAATTTTCAAACCTTGTAAGGCATTTACAAGAATGAGCTTCTCAAATGTAAAACCCTAGACCTAGTCCTAAACCTAGCACTAATGCTAACCCTAGAAGTAGGCCTAAACCTGGCCTTAAACCTAAACTAATCATAGGGTTAGAGTTAGGGCTAGGGTTTGGGTTAGAGTTAGGATTATTCTTAGAATGAGAGCTCGTGCTATTGTTAGGGTTATGTTTGTTATTCTTAGGGTTAGTGTTTGTGCTAGGATTAGGATTAGTGTTGGGTCTAAGGCTATGTTTAGGCCTAGGGCTAGGGTTAAAATTAGTGCTACGTTTAGGACTAGGCCTAGGGTTTTACATTTGAGAAGCTAATTCTCGTATAAGCCTTACAAACTTCTATGAGGAAAAGAAATGCACTTCGTACCACAAGGGTAATTTTTAACTGGAAAGGAATTTCATATCAAAAGACTTATATACACTGAGAGAAATAACCTAGACGTTTGGTTGTTTACAGGATTCCATAATTCTGTGAACGAAGCAGTGTGTTCTTTTTCTTATAAAACATTTCAATGTATAAGAAGATATTACTTATAGATATTTCTCTTAGGTTTAGTGTTAGGGATAGTGGTAGTGCTAGTGCTAGGGCTATAGTTAGAGCTATGGCTATGGTTACAGTTACAGCTAGGGTTAGAGCTAGGGCTAGGGTTAGGGCTAGAGTAAGGTTAGGGTTAGGGTTACTTGTAGCTTGTGGGTTAGGGTTAGGGCTATTGTTAGGATTAGGGTTAAGATTAGGGTTAGGGCTAGGATAAGGTTTAGGTTTAGGGCTAGGGTTAAGGTTAACATTAGGCTTAGATCTAGGTTAGGGTTAGGGCTAGGGTTAGGGTTAGGGTTAGTGTTACGGCTAGTGTTAATGTTAGGGTTATGGTTAGGGCTGGGGTTAGGAATAGTGTTAGGGCTAAGGTTAGGTTTAGGCCTAGGGATATGGTTATTGTTAGGGTTAGGGTTAGGGTTAGGGTTAGGGTTATGACAAGTGTTAGGATTAGGGTTAAGGCTACTGTTACTGTTAGGACTAGGCTTAGGTTTAGGGTTGGGGCTAAGGTTAATGTTCGTGTAGGGTTAAGTTTAGGGCTTGCTTTAGAGTTAGTGTTAGGGCTGGGTTTAGGATTAGGGCTAGGGATAGGGTCAGTTTTAGGTCTAGCTTTAGGGTTAGGGTTAAACCTAGGGTTAAGGTTGGAGTAGGGTTAGGGATGAGCTAACTTTAGGGTTAGGGATAGTGTTAGGGTTAGGGCTAGTGTTAGTTTTAGGATTAGGGATAGCGATAGTGTTAGGGTTAGGTTTAGATTTGGGGTTAGGGCTAGGGATATGGCTAGGATTAGTGCTAGTGTTGGGATTTTTATTAGGGTTAGGATTAGTGTTAGAGCTAAGCATAGGTTTAGGCCTATGGATAGGCTTAGCATTAGTGATAAGTTTAGTACTAGGTCATGGTTTTGCATTTGAAAAGTTCAGTCCCATATGTGTCTTACAAGCTTCTGATAACAAAAGAAAGGCATTTCCTACCATGTGGGTAATTTTTAACTGTAATGGAATTTCATATGAATGCACATATATTCACTGAGAGAAATAAGCCAGACATTTGGTTGTTTACAGTATTCCATAATTCCGTGAACTCAAGAAGTGTATTCTTTTTAGTGTTAGGTTTAGTGTTACGGCTAAGACTAGGTTTATGCCTAGGGCTAGGGACAGCATTAGTGCTAAGTTTAGGGCTAGGTCTAGGGTTTTACATTTGGAGAAGCTCATTCTTGTATACGCCTTACAAGCTTCTATGAACAGAAGAAAGGCATTTCATACCAGGAGAGTAATTTTGAACTGGAAAAGAATTTCATATGAAAACACTTATATTCACTGAGAGAAATAAGGTAGATGTTTGGTTGTTTACAGGATTACATAACTGTGTGACTGAAGCAGTGTGTTCTATTTCTTATCAAACACTTCAATAGGTAAGAAGATATTACTTATACATATTCCTCTTAGATTTAATGTAAAGGTTAATGGTAGTGCTACTTCTCGGGCTAGAGCTAGAGCTAGAATTATGGTTACTACTACACCTAGGGTTAGAGCTAGGGCTAGAGTTAGGGCTAGGGTTAGTGCTAGGGTTACGGTTCAGGTTAGGGTTAGGAATAGGGTTAGGGTTTGGTTTAGGATTAGGGTTAGCTTTATTGTTAGAGTTAGGTCTATGTTAGGGTTAGGATTATTGTTAGGAGTAAGGCTAAATTTGGGCCTAGCACTAGGCTTAGTTGTTAGGACTAGGGTTAGGGTTAGGGCTACGGTTAGGCTTAGGGCTAGGGTTTGGTGTAAGTTTAGCTTAGGGTTAGGTTTAGGGCTAGAGATAGGTTTAATGCTAGGCTTAGTGTTAGGGTTAGGGTTAGTGTAAGATTTAGGGTTAGGTCTATGGTTATGATTACTGTTAAGGGTTAAGGTTAGGGTTAGAGCTAGTGTTAGGTTTAGCATTAGTGGTGGCATTAGGGTTATCGTTAGTAGTAGGTCTAGGGTAGGTTAGGGGCAGAGTTAGTGTTAGGGTTATGGTTTGGGCTAGATTTAGGATTAAAGTTTGAGTTAAGGTTATGGCTAGGGTTAGGAATTGTTTAGCGCTAAGGCTAGGTTTAGGCCTAGGTCTATGGTTACGGTTGGGGTTATTGTTAGGGTTAATGCTAGGTTAAGTTTAGGGCTAGGGTAGTGGTAGATTTAGGGTTAGTGTTAGGGCTAGGGTTATAGTTAGTGGTAGGGTTAGGGTAAGGGTTAGGTTTAGGGCTCATGTTAGGTTTAGGGTTAATGTTAGGGTTAGGGCTAGAGTTAGGGTTAGGACTAGGGTAAGTTCAGGGTTAGGCTTAGGGCTAGGTTAGGGTTAGGTCTAGAATTAGGGTTAGGGTTAGGGTGAGTGCTACTGTTAGGGTTAGTGTTAGCATTAGGTTTAGGGTTAGTGCAAGCGTAGGATTAGTGTTAGGGCTAAGGCTAGGTTTAGGGTTACGGTTACGGTTAAGGCTAGCGTTAGGCTTAGGATTAGGTTTAGGATTAGAAATAGGGGTAGATATAGTGTTAGGGTTAGGCTTATGATTTTGGTTAGAGCTAGCGTTAGGTTTAGGGTTAGGAATAGGGTTAGGGATAGGTTTAGGGTTATGTTTAAGGCTAGTGTTAGAGTGAGTGTTAAGATTAGGGTTCAGTCTAGTGTTAGGATTAGTGTTAGGGCTAAAGCTAGGTATAGGGCTATGGCTAGGGTTACATTTAGCATTAGGGCTAGGGTTGGTTTAGGGCTAGGATTAGGGTTAGGCCTAGCTTTAGTGTTAGGGTTATGGCTAGGGTTAGATTTATGGCTAGGGTTAGAGTTAGCATTAGGGCTAATGTTAGGATTAGGGTAGAGTTAGAATTAGAGCCATGGTTAGGGTTAGCTTTATGGTTAGGGTTAAGACTAGGATTAGCATTAGGATTAGGTCTAAGTTTGGTTTAGGCTTATGGCTCAATTTATGTTTAGGTTTAGTGTTAGTGCTAGTGTTAGGTTTAGGGTCAATTTTAGGGCTAGGGCTAGGGTTATGTTTAGGTCTAGATTTAGGGTTAGGGCTAGCATTAGGGGTAGGCTAGGGTTAGGGTTAAGGCTATTCTTAGGGTTAGGCTAGCTTTATGGTTAGTTTTGGGGCTGTGGTTAGGGGTAGGGCTAGTTTTGGTATTAGTGTTAGGGATAAGGCTAGTTTTAGGCCTACTGCTAGGGTTATGGTTAGGGTCAGGTTTATGTTTAGGGCTAGGTTTAGAGTTAGGGCTAGTGTTAGGGTTAGGGCTAGCTTCAGGATTAGAGTTAGGGCTAGGGTCAGGATTTGTGCTGGGGCTCGGTTTAGGGTAAGGATTTCAGCTGTTGTTCGTGTTAGGGTTAGGATTATGGTTGGGGATAGAGTTTGGTTTAAGCTTAGTGCTATTTTTATGGTTAGAGCTATGTTAGTGTTAGGACTCTGGT
>CAUYSK010019612.1:0-94945 GCA_963575035.1 Avahi laniger | reverse complement strand
GTTAATGCTCACTCCTCCAAAAAACAAAACAAAAAGGGAGGAGATGTTGGGAGCCAACATGGCCGTGAAAAGGCAGCTTACGGCAGCCATTTATGCCAGCCTTCACTTCCTCCTTCTTCCTCCTCCCCTGGAAATTCCCACGCTCGATTTGAAAGTCCCGCGCTTCCTTTCCTGCGCGCGCCAAGTCCAACGACCCCTGCTCCCTCACGTCACCCGTCTACCACCAATCAGCGAATGCCACAGGTCCTAAACTTACCCTTCCCCCTTCCCAGGGTATATAAGCAAGCACCCGACAATAAACGCTGAGGCTTGATCAGAACTTTGTCTTGCCTCCATTTTGTGTGTTTCTTGTCCCGTCTTTCCCCCCCTCTCTCTCCTTTTTCTCTTCACCGGCAGGTAGTCCTCCCCTTACCCCCACGCTGTATGTCCCGCGGGACGGGACAAGCATCCCAAGGGAATTTAAAGTATTTAAAATATAAAATACCAATCACGTTAATTTCAGCCTTCTATGAGAATATGTATGGATTGTTGTGGGCTGAGGCCCCTGGAGCACAGTTCCTGCCCTTCTCTGACTGACTGCTCACAGTTTTCTTTGGGTTCTGTGAGATACACACAATAAATCCTCCCTCGCTCCACTGCCCAACGGTCACTATTGGGGGGGGGGTGCTAAATTAACCACAGTAGTTTTTATTAAACTACTAAACATCTTAATTGCCTCCTTTCCCATTTCTGCCATTAATAACTGATATTGACCACCAGGTTCTCTCTAGACCTAAGATGAGGTTCAGGACACGTTACCCCAGTGTATGGCACCTTGGCAATTGAGAAAATAGAGAAGCAAGAAGGTCTCTCTGATTTACCTCCTCCCCTTCTCCCCTGAAGCAGGCCATAAAAGAATTCTCTGACTTTCCTCTGAAGTAGGTCCCAATACCTTCCTTCCCTATACCTGGAGGAAAGGAATGTTCTGAAGACAGGGACACAGAGAAGACTCTGAACAAACACACCTTGCTAAGTTTCACCAAATTTGTAACCATTAGATCATAGCCTTTTGTCTTCTAAAAACACTCTGCACAACTGTCCATAAAAATACACAGGTTTCCCTTCCCATTTCTGAAGGCTCCCATGTCATCTAAAACTTATATCAAAAAAAAATTGTATGCTTCTCTCTTGTTAGTCTGTCTTTTGTTTATAGGCCTCAGCATGAACCTAAGATGTGAAGAAAAGATATTACTTTTTCTCCCCAACACCTGCTTCTCATTTTAAACACTCTGAGCATTCGTCATGAAATTCAACTGACTCTTTTTATGTAATTTTACCAGAGTAGATTTAAGTGTTTGAACTTTTAAAAATTTTGTTTTTTATTCACTGTATTTCCTGCTCAGACCTAAAAAAATCTCTTCCTATTGGTTCTTATTTTGCAGAATTGCCAAATTTCCTTATTCCCCTTCTCTGGACCTTCCTTCTCTTCCTATTTATTTCATACTGAAGTTCTTAGTTTTCTTCTTATTCTACATGCTTTCACTGGGTAATCTCATTTATCATCATCTCTATGCTGAAGATTTAAAGTCTATATCTCTAACTCTAGCCTTTCTTCCAAAACCCCAACATATATTTCCAAGCACTTAAAAGATAATTGCACTTTGCTGACTCAAAGTTTCCTTAAACTCAGCATGTCCAAAATTTAACTCAAAATCCTTTCCTTAAACTGGCTTCTCTTCCTACATTACAGTATCACCACCTACCTAATCTCCCTCTTCCTTACCCAAGTATCTTACATCAGGTATTAGCAAACAATGGCATGGCCAGTTTTTCTATGGCGTGCCAGAATGGTTTTTACATTTCTAATGAGTTATAAAAATAAAAAACAAAAAAGAATATGTTATTAATACAAAAGCTACATGTGGTCCACAAATCCTAAAATATTTACTATCTGGCCTTTATAATGGAAAATGTTTGCTGACACCTGTTTTAAATGGTCACCAAATTATTTGGCCCTTTCTTTCCCTTAAATGGTCACCAAATGCTCTCATATTTGACTTTTCCCTCTGTCTGATATCAGTGTCCCAAATGTAGACATTATTTCTTATAGAAAAACATAGAAAAACCTCCTATCTGGCTTGCAAGACTCGCATCTTGTGGAATAATATATATAGGTTTCTCCTCCCCTGCCCCTTCTGGGCACAGAGCTCCAAAAACCTTTGGAATTGCCAGAGTGATGGAAATGTCTTTTGTTTTTCATACTTCAGTTTATGCTAATTAGGTTCCTCTGGAGGGCCCTTAGACTGCCTCAGGATGGGAGCTGGCCACCAGAGGAACCAACCACCTGATTAGAGAGTTGGAACTTTCAGCTCCACCCTCCCTCAACCCCAACCTACAGGCAGGGGAGAGGAACTTAGGACTGAGGCCAATCGCCTGTGGCCAATGATTTAATCAATCATGGCTACATAACTTCAACAAACTCATGAACAAGCAAGTTCAAGGAGCTTCTAAATTGGTGAAAACATTCATGACTTGGGAGGATGGCATACCCAGAGAGTACATGAAGTTCTGTGCTACAACCCCCTTCTTTCCTTTGTCCTGTGAATCTCTTCCATTTGGCTGTTCCTGAGTCGTATCCTTTCTAATAAAATGCAAAGGTAAGTACAGTGCTTCCTTGAGTCCTGTGAATCATCAAACCTGAAAGGGGGATTGTGGGAATCTCCATATTTGTAGTTGGTGGGACAGAAGTGTGGGTCACCTGAGGAATCCACTTGCATCTGTCATCTTAAGTGAGGACAGTCTTGTGGGATGGACCCCTTAACTTGTAGAGGCCTGTGCTAACTCCTGGTAGTTAACGTCAGAATTGAATTGAATCAAATTGAATTGTAGGACATCCAGCTGGTGTCTGCCTTGTATATGGGCACTAGAATTCTCATTTTACAAGCTAAATCTGGTGATTTCACTACCCTGCTTAAATAACACTAAGGCTTTTACATACAAAATACATAGCAAAACTCCAGGCTTTTTACGTTGTTTTATATATATAGTCCTCCATATTTAATTTATCTTCATAGAAAAAATAATTATATTTTCTACCACAACTCTCTTTGATATCTTGACGTAGCCTCCTAGCTATAACTTGCTTTACACAAAAGATGTTTTCACTAGAAAATTGTATTTATGGAAGACATTTATAATACTTTATCAATATAGATAATACTATTTAAAGGTAATATATAACTATAATAACCTAATTTGTATATTATTATTAAACAGAAAAAAGTTATCTACAAATGTGGCTTAAATCATTTTTGAATGACTTTTTAACAATTTAAACCATTTAAAATAAAAATGTGAAAAGGTAAGAAAATATACCTGTGGTGAAAAATCAGGATTTAACATTTAAACTATCAAATCCAATTTAAGTGTGATGCGATTTAAGTTCTAGTTTCCATCTACAAAAAAAAAAAAGGAAATCAAATAAAAATGATCTTTAAGGTCTCTTTAGTTTTAAAATTCTATGATTTTAATCATGTAACCTACTTCTTTAATATTTAATCTTCTGTCATACGGCCTTTGCAGTATACTTACTTTTTAATTCTATAGTTCAATAGAAGTATAATTTGTTGGTGGTTAAAACAAATTCATATGAAATAACTTGAATATCTATTTAAAAAACCAATCAATAAAAGTAAATTTTGGATTTCTTCACATTAAATCTAAAAATCCATCACTATACTTGCTTTTTACTTTATTTGCTGCTTTACATATCTCAACAGTGAATCTATCATATCAACATAGTCATCATGATCCAAGCTGCAAATAATAGAGAGTGTCAGTGTCAATTTTGCTTTCTCACACTTGCTTCCCTTCACTTCATCTGATTTTAATAATCCCTGTCAAACCACAAACAGTCCAAATTACCTTCATGACACAGAAGCTTTCAAGGAGCAGACAGAATCTCAACTTTCATTTAGCAACTACAAAAGAAAGCTGTCCAGCTGGACAAATATTATTTCCACATTTGACAATCTCTACAGTTGGGCATGCATTTTAATTTTAACTAAACCTGCCAGGAGTTTGATATGAGCTTCTTGTTTTGTGTAGATTGACTCACCGGATTATCAGACCAATGACTGTAATTGTGATAAAGAACCCAGCATTTATCTACTAAGAGATGACTCACATACCACAGCTAAGGGATCAAGATGAACACGTAAAATATAATGCGTAGGTACAGATTATAGGGGAGGAAATTACTTAAATTAAGTGCTTTAATCAACAAATAATCTAAAGATACAGAATACATTCTTGATGTAATTTTGAAAAGTACCAGCTAATAAGTCAAAATGTAAAATAGTTAAAATTTTACCCATAGACATCATTGAGAAACAGCTTCCAAAAATGAAATCTAAACAGATTTTAAAAATTGTTTTGGATTCACTCAACTTCAAAGTCAGATTTCTAGAAAAGTTTTATGTGTTGATTATCATAAAACTGCTGTTCTTGACAATGTATCAAAAAGTCCACTCAATACTAATCAATGTGCTCTTATACACACAATGTAAAACTTCAAAAAAATTTATAGTAAAAATGAATAATGATAATAAGTTTCTAGAGGAATACTAGAATAAAAGTTACAGTGTAAAACTATACTAAATTAAATATAAAACTTACAAGCTGTAAAACATTTCTGGGGACATTTCCTTTTAAAGGTAGGCCTTAATTCCTCCTAAGTTAGTAGAACCTCACAATTGTCTAATGTCAGTCTTCCCTCCAACCTGTTATGTTTGACACTAGTTCTAGCCAAAGGTCAATCTTAGAGTACTGTTTCTCTCCCAACTCTATCTTGGATACCACAACTCAGTTGCTTTCATCAGCTCCTTTTCTTTCTATTCCCCTTGGTCCTCTGACTAGATGATTTCATTCACATCCATGTCTTCTGCTACAACTTGAATGCTGGAGCTCATGTTCTGACTATACAACTCCATACTGGATCACCTCCTTGTATATCTCATAGGTACCTTATGGCACCTGTGCCCTAAAACAATCTTATTATCTTCTCTCTGAAACTTCTTCCTTCTCTTGAGGTCTGTATGATAGTTAATAGCTCTAATATCAACCTAAGTACTCGTCATAAATTTGGGAGTCATCCTCCACATTCTGACATTCTCTCACCAACCCCACAGCCACATCTCTCATATCCATCCATCTCCTCCTATTGCTCCTGTTAAAAGAAAAACTTTAGACAAATTAAACAGAGTTTAGCTGAGCAAAGGAAGATTCAAGAATGGGGCAGGCCTCAGAAACAGAATAGGCCCAGAGTGACTCCGAGGCTGCCACACGGTTGGGTAACATTTATGGACAGAAAAAGGAAGTGACATACAGAAAATGGAAGTGAAGTACAGAAACAGCTGGATTAGTGACAGCTCACCATTTGCCTTATTTGAACAAGGTTTCAACAGTTGGCTGCCTATGACTGGCTGTAACTTGGCTGCTGTGATTGGCTGAGATTTGGCTACCTGTTACAAGAGTGGGTTACAGTCTGTTTACATATCCAGTTAGTTTACAGTTCACTATGTATTGGGAAACCTTTAGGAAGACTTAAAATATATAAGGAGGCAGCTTTAGGATAACCTTAATTTAAACCCCCTGTGTAGGTTCAAACTCCATCATCTGGATTTGTGCAGCAGTTTCCTACAGAGTCTCCTTATTATAGCCGTCATCACCTTCTAACTCGTTCTCTATCTACCAGAACTGGGTAAAACTGTGGTCCCCAAACCCCTGGCCATAGTCAGGGGTAGGTGGGCCGCACGGCAGGAGGTGGGCAGCAGCGGGTGAGCCGAGCAAACATTCATCTGTATTTACAGCCACTCTCCACTCCCATCACTGCCAGAGCTCGGCCTCTTGTCAAATCAGTCACTCGCTGTCTCTCATTACCCCGCAGATGGGATCTTCTAGTTGCAGGAAAACAAGCTCAGGGCCCCCACTGACTCTGCATTACGGTGAGTTGTCTAATCATTTCATTATATATTATAACGTAATATTAACTGAAATAAAGTGCACAATAAATGTAACATGCTTGAATCATCCTGAAACCATGCCCCCACCTATCACCCACCCCACTCCGCCACAGTCTATGGAAAAACTGTCTTCCATGAAATCAGTCCCTGGTGCCGCTATAAAACACAGAGAGGAATCAATATTTATAACAAGATTTAAGTTTAAGTGACTAGGCATAAAGTTATACTCTTAAAAGAAAGAGAAATATCAGAGAAAGGAGTTAATTCGTAGGAGGAATAGTGTGTTCATTTTATTTTTAAAATTATTTTTAAATGATAAATTATAATTACTTATATTTATGGGGTACAAAGTAATGTTATGAGACACACACACACACACACACACACACACAGAGTGTAGAATGATTAAATCAAGCTAATTAACATTATCCATCACCCAAAATACTTATCATTTATTCTTCCTGTCTAAATGAAACTTTGCACTGTTTGACAAACATCTCCCTATTCTTCCCACTCCTCAGCCTCTGGTAACCACTATTCTACTATTTACTCCTATGAGTTCAATTTCTTTAGATTCTACATATAAGTGAGAACAAGGGGTATCTATTTTTCTGTGCTCAGTTTATTTCACTTAGCATAATGCCCTCCAGGTTCATGCATGTTGTTGCGAATGAACAGAATTTCCTTTTTTAAGAGTGAATAGTATCCCATTGTGTATATATACATTTTCTTTATCTATTCATCTATTGATAGACATTGAGGTGGTGTGTTTATTTTAGAACAATAAATTTGAAGCGTAAGAAATATATCCAGCAAGTACTTGGCAAAGGGGAAACAGAATTGGTAAAGGAGAGGATGATGCATACATACATAAAAAGACCATATAATTTATGATTGTGACGGGACATTTTTTTGAGATTAAAAAGTAGTTACTAAATTAAAATTAAATATTTTTTGAAATGTGTATTTATTAATGAATTAGGTGGTTTTAATATATTTGTAGATCTATGCAATAGTTACAATCAAAAATTGTTTTAAAAAATAACACTTTCAAAAAATTCTTATATTTTGCTCTTTAAAGCAAAAATATTTATATTATTTGAACATTAAAAACATAAAAACAGATGATTCTTGACAGATTTTTATATACTTTAATCAATTTCTTGGCTGTATCTGTCACCCACAGATATTTTTTGAAGAATATATTTTTAAATATGATTGTATTATTTTTATATTTTTCCAACTTGCATTTTATAGTTAATAAATTTTAAATTGCTGACACTGTCAATCGACTCTTTCATATATACTATAATATATTTAACTACCTGGTAAACATATTAAGTTCAGAGCAAATTTTGCTAGATGGAACATATTCTGAATTTTAATTTTTAGTAATGAAATACATAAATACTTTAGTTCAAATATTTTTACAGGTACTATTTCTTTTGCCTGAATATCTTTTTCTTTTTTTTAGAAAGAGACAGAGTCTCACTATGTTGTCCAGGCTGGAATGCAATGGAGCAATCATGGCTCATTGCAACCTCAAACTCCAGGGCTCAAGGAATCCTCCTGCCTCAGCCTCTCGAGTAGCTAGGACTATAGGGGTGTACCACTATACCTGGCTAGTTTATTTTTTTATTTTTTGTAGAGATGGGGTCTCACTATGTTGCCCAGGCTGTTTTCAAACTTCTGGCCTCAAGTGATCCTCCCACTTCGGCCTCCCAAAGTATTGGGATTACAGGTGGGAGCCACCTCACCCTGCTAAGTTTCTTTCTTGACCAATAGTTTTAAGACTCATCAAATATTTATGATTATTTTAAATGGTTTGCTAAATTAACTGCTTGGTTTAACATTATTCTGGACCAGAATATATTATAAATTTATCCCATAGAAAATATCAATGTTATCAAAAGATTTCCCCCATAAGTTTAGATATTTCAAAGCACAATTATGGAATTGTATAATTAAATCTTGTATACCATCTGAGCTCTCATCATTTAATTTGTCCAATTCCCCTTCTGAATTCATGAGGATTTTGATGTCTTCCTGCTTGCAAACTTTGTTTTCAGTAATCGAAATTCCTAAGAAGCTTCACATAAACTGAATGTTTTTGTCCTCCATTTGTTCAATGCTTTGATTAAAGATTTCTAATAGATTCTGAAGAAACTGCAGCCAAAATTTACAGCAAATTTTTACAAAAATGTTTACTATTAACAGCATGATAGGACATTTAAGTCTGTCCGCAAAGTAATTCTTAAAAGTCTCAAACATTTCTAAAATCCAAAGAGAAAAAGTACATATTGCCATGGTTAGGTTGTTTTTGTTTTATTCAACTACGGTCTAATCGTAAAAATTTATAGGCTCTTTATTTTGTGCATGTATAAACATATGTGTACTTGACAACTATATCTTCCATTTGGATTGGTAGAATATTACTTATTTTTTGGATATAATTATGAATTATTGTGTATTTCACCACATATTCCAAGTATAGTTTCCTAGGTTCCAAAGGTATTGAAAACATTTATATGATGTCTTCCACAAAAATATCTCTTTAACAGCAACAAAAGCAAATAATTTTATCATTTATGTTGCAGTTTATAATTCAATTTACAATAGTGGCCAGGAGTGGTGGCTCACACTTGTAATCCCAGAACTTTAGGAGGCCAAGGCAGGAGGATTGCTTGAGACCAGGAATTGGAGACTACCCTGGGCAACATAACAATACCCTGTTTCTACAAAAAATTAGCCAGGTGTGATGGCATGTACCTGGAGTCCTAGCTACTTGGGAGGCTGAGACAAAAGGCTCCCTTGAGTCCAGGAGTTGGAGACTGAGGTAAGCTATAATGATGCCACTATACTCTAGCCTACACAACAGAGTGAGACCCTATCTCAACAACAACAGAAAACCTACCATAGTATTCATAATAATGTCAAATTCTTCCACTTTGACAGAATGAACTTCCAAATGCCTACTCTGATTTAATGAATTAGATAAGAAACTTGAACCATTATTGCAATTAATTGATTTTTTAAATTAGAAGTATCCAATGATACTAATGTACAACAGGCATCATTGAACTGTTGACAAAATTTTTTTAATGGAGTTAATATATTAACAGCTATTTTTTCACTTTTCATACACGTACAAGAAAACTTTAGATTGAAAATGAAAGAAATTAATTTAGACCAGCCATTTGATCTAAATGAAAAGTCGTTTACAGAGTGGTACACACATGTACCTTCTGCAGCTAAGTATTAAAATGTAGTATTTTCAGGCATGGTCTTAAAATAAGACTATACAGTAGATGATGACTCTTCAGCAGACTCAATTATTGTTTTCAAGTGGTCAGTGATATCATTACAGGGTCATGGTGGAAGGCCAATGTCAACAAACATTTTGTGTGAATTACACATTAATTCTTTTCAGCAGATGAAGGAAATTCAGTACTAATTGTCTGTTAAATGTGCACTGATGTTTTGTTATCACTGTTGCCAAAAGGGCTATTACAAATTAAAAATATATTATCCAACAATAAAATAAATAAGTAGTTATAGTTTTATATCATATCGTACATGATAAAACCCCCCTAGTGGCCAGGCATAGTGGCATGTGCCTGTTGTTCCAGCTACTCGGTAGGCAGAGGCAGGAGAATGGCTTGAGCCTGGGAGTTCAAGACTGTAGTGCATTATGATGGTGTCTATGAATAGCCACTATACTCCAGCCTCAGCAAAATAGTGGGAACTCTAAAAACAAACAAACAAATAAACAAAAACCCTTGTAACAAAAGAGTTCAAACTGTATTCACTCTATGGAAAGACTGAATAAAGACTAGAAAATGTCCAATCCACTGGCATGGGCCCAGCATAACTGGCTGGCACATCAAATGGCTGGCAGGGATGGCAGCATCAAACACTTCTGCCACCACTGTCACCCAAGACCTGAAGAGGTTAGATGTACCTGTCATGTCCAAGTTCATTCACTTTATCTGTAAATACTGTACATTCTGTCCTTGAAAAAGGTGTTTTAGCTTCTATTACTTCTAGAAAAGAAAAATTAGTTATTGCCAATTTAACCATATGTTTAATTGAGACTTCTGTTCACTGCATTGGCATTTCACATAGGAGACCATGTCAGAACTTAGAAGTATAGGTCTATCTAAACCTATCCTGGTTTATTTACATTTAACTATTAAATAATACTTCATTCAAAAATGAAAAATCTGCGAGCCATCAAAAGTGATAATCTAGCTCTCTGTGATATGGCATGGAAAGATTTCCAGAATACTATATTATTTAATTTTAAAAAGTGAGTTAATACTCACTTAAAAAGTGATACAATATAATATTTTTGAAAAAACAAACTAATCATCCCTTCAAAATGAGGAAGGATACACACTGAACTATTAGTAGTGCTAATCTGTGGGTTGTGGAATTAAAAAGGGGTAGAGGAAAGGGAATTTTTATTCTTTATAATCTATTTTTATTTGAACTTTTATAAATAGCATGTCTCACTTCTGACACTTGGTAAATAAAAACAAATAAACAAAAAAAAAAATTACAAGAACTATTACACGGTATAAGTTAGCGTAGTATCAACTGAGTGGTACCAGTAACAAATGATCTAGGAATCCTGCAGCAGCGAGTTTCCAGTGGGCAGATGGAGATAGGGAAGTCAAGCCCCCAAGAAAAAGGAAGATAAAGGCACTCCTAAAAGTGGGAGCCAGTGATCTTCCAAAATCCATAACTCCACAGGCCCCACAGTTGGAGGCATTTAATGTCCCACTATAAATAGGTTCAAGGCATCTTCAATCTTGGGAATGATCCAAGAACTAGTAAAGGGAGGACATAAGAAGCCTCAGCCAGATAGTAACTTGAGAAGGAGATAATGAGTTAGTCTGCTTATTTCCCTCCTGTTCCACAACCTGAACTCTTACTAACTTGCATATTGCCAATATGTAATTAGGTCCCTATCTTGAGGTTTCTTTCTGTGTACTGGGATCCCACTCCTAAATCCCAGTCACAGCTAACTGTTCCAGATTCATGCACCACCACCAACTGGGGGCTCTGGCAATTAAAGTGATGAGAACATCCCTGAAGCATAAATGGAACTGTTTTGGAAAGCCAGAGCATAAAACTCATGGTTGAAAATAGTGAAAAATAAAATTGAAGAGGTATGCTGTAGCCAGACAATGTAAGGCCTTTTTTCCTCCAGGAGGAAGATATCTGGACTTTATCCTGTACACAACAGGGATTCACAAAAGGTTTTTTAATAAAGGTAGTATATGACTAATGTTTTACAAATATCTATAAAACAAGCTGTTAAGATAGTTTGGTGTGGGGTGAGAGAACAGAGAGGGTAATCAATTAGGAGCATAGTGAATTAATTCAGATGATGGAGATGATGAACAGGAAAAGGATGTGGCCATGAGATAAGAAAATGCAGCTTTCGAAATGATTTTTCGGAGTATGCATTGAAAGCTGAGGCCACCAAGTGAGACAATTATAGCTAAGAGAAAACCAGGCAGTTGTTAAATATTCAAGCATCAACATTCTTGTGCTTTAGACCCAATCTACCAGAGAAATCAAATAGGACACATGTGAAAATTATAAAGTCATGTTTAGAGGCAGAAAGCTTGTGGATTATGTCACTAGACACTAACAAGGGTAAGGCCAGAGTATGGCTCTTCCTGAGCAATAAAAATCAGCGTGGGAAATGACTAATTATAGCAGTAGTGACTAAAATAAAGAGGCGGGCATCATCCAGGCAGGGCCCACTTGTTATCAAAGGCTTTTATGGTCTTGCTAAAGGCAGCCATAGATATCACACTTTGCATATACATACTAGCCTTCATGAAGCAGGCAGAGGAGTGGGTGACTACTACGGTTGCCCATATGGTTTTTTGTAGGCTAAGGCCCAAGGATAGGCCAAGGTAGAGAGATAAGTCTATAGGGAAGTTTATGCAGTAAAGGCTTAATTATTACAAGCAAAATTCTGAAGTTTTAATATGGATGACAGAATGGTAGTACATGAATAGATTTTTAAAACTTAGGAGGAAAATAGTGATAAGAAGGCATGGCAAAATTCAGTGTTAGACATAATGATTCTGAGTGGGCCATACAAATGGAAATGCCCAGAATAGACAGGGAGAAGATAAACAAGAGACATGCATGAGAAAGGATAGTGCTCAGAATGTCACAGTGTAGTTCTGGCTTTATACTTGTTAGTTTTTAGTTACATAATCCACAAGCTTTCTGCCTCTTAACATGACCTTATAATTTTCACATGTCTTATTTGGTTTCTCTGATGAACTGGATCTAAAGCCCAAGTATGTTGATGCCTGAAAATGTAACAACTGCCTGGTTTTCACTCAGCTATAACTGTCTTCCTCATTCAGTGGCCCCAGTTATCTATTTATACCCTGGAAAGTCATCTCCAAAGCTATATTTTCTTTTCTCATGGCCACATTCCTCTTCCCACACTAAGATGCAGATTATTATGATAAAGTATCATTTTTATCTGGAAAAAAACTCATGCACATACACAAAATAAACACAGGGTATATAAGAGAATTAGCATTTGTAGCAGTGTATCTCATCACTGTGGTTTGGATATTTGTCCCCTCCAAAACTCAGGTTGAAATTTAATCCCCAACTTGGCCATATAGAGAGGTGAGGCCTTTAAGAAGTGATTGGGTCATGAATGGGTTAATCCATTCATGAATTAATGGTTAATAAATTAATGGGTTAATGTATTAAAGGGTTCTCATGGGAGGTAGACTGGTGGCTTTGTAAGAAGAGAAAGAGACACCTGAACAAGCACACTCAGCACCCTCGCCATGCGATATCCTGTGCCGCCTCTGGACTCTAGTGTGCACAACCAGCAAGAAGGCTCTCACTAGAGGTGGCCCCTTGACTTTGGACCTCTCAGCCTCCAGAATAGTAAGAAATAAATTCCTTTTCTTTACAAATTACCCAGTTTTAGGTACTCTATTATAAGCAACAGAAAATGGACTAATACAAATGTACTAATAAAATTAAGCTAACTTATATTGTTGCTTCATTAGTTGGTGAGAGAAGGGACTCATCTGCTCACAGAAGAATCTATTTACTCAGTAATGGCACCTACTATTTATAAATTATAATGGTTGGCCAATAACATTTCTTTCATTTAAATACATAAGTTATAGAGCTAATAAATGAGATGACCAAGACTTTAATTATAATTAAAACAAAAAACTATTCTAAAAAAAGATAACTTTTTTGGACTATGAACCACTGTTAAAAAAAGCAATCTAATATATAGGAGTATACACACATATCTTAAACAAAAGCATCACAAAACATTACTTACCCTTAATACCTGTTCTTATATTTTCTACTCTACTCTATTTTACTTTTTTTTTTCTTTTTAATGTTGTCCACAGTTTCTAAATTGATTTCAGCACCTGCAGTTTGGATTAGAAATTTTTAGATTAAAAAGACATCTTCATGATCATTTTATAGAACCATCTGCAAAGATATGACTGATAAATCCAGAAGAGATGTTCTTGGAGAAAAGATAAAAAAAGAGCAAAGCAGAAAATGTAGGATTGGTTTGAGGCCCACTAACAACAGAGGGTAGGAAAAGAGCCAAAGAAGATAAAGAGAGTGGGGTTGTAAATTGGACAAAAACAGTACAAAAGAGGACAACGTTGCAAAAAGGAATGAGTAGTCGACAAAGCTATTTTCAATATATCTTTGTCTACACTTTAGTGTTTCTCAAAGTGTAGTCAAAACCAAATTAAGCCAAAGTACCAGAAATGTTGCTAAAAATTCAGATACCTGGGGCCCATCCTAGACCTAGTGAATTAAACTCTCTGATGGGGGTCCTAGACTTGGCCATTTAAAAGTCTCCTAGAGCATTCTTTTTACCATGCATTTTTACCTTAATGCCTTTTACAAATCAGCTTTCGAATT
This sequence comes from Avahi laniger, assembly GCA_963575035.1. Classification (NCBI taxonomy): domain Eukaryota; kingdom Metazoa; phylum Chordata; class Mammalia; order Primates; family Indriidae; genus Avahi; species Avahi laniger. The sequence goes on along the minus strand of CAUYSK010019612.1, from coordinate 80,984 downwards.
AGTCCTTTCCAGGAACGTACAATCTCGCTCATGCATTAAATGTATTTCTGAAAAGTTGTTAGGTGAATACTTGTACATCAAACCATTATTTCCCTAAAGACTCTCAAGATTATTTCAGAATTATGTTCACCAAGGAGGAAACAAACCAGCTTCCAGAGCATTTGGCCTTTAAACAAATATTCTTTATCTATGTAATTTTTCTGTATTACTTACAGACTTTGGCCAAATGGATTCACATCCTCATTATTTTTATCCATTACAGAAGTACATATATTTAAAATTACAACACATAGTTAACATGTTTTGTTTTTATTTTGAACTAACTGCATTGGACTTAACTGGTTAAATATCACAAGCAGGTGGTATTTAGCAGAACTCAGAAGCAGAAAATGAAAAGAGGGTTTTCAGAAAATACAAAAACTGAAGTTTGTGATTTGGACTCTAACAGCAAAGATATCCCTTTATGTGGTGAGCTCTGCTAACAAAAAGTATTTTTCAACTTATTACCAATAGCTACCCATGAAATATGAAGCGTGAATCTATTCTATTCAAAGATGGGAATCATAGCTAAGAACAACAGTAGTTGACATTTATTTACTTACCTCATAGGAGGCCTTCTTCTAAATCCTTTACATGCATTAACTCATTTAATCCTTATTACAATCCTGTAGAGTATGGCTTTAGACCTCATTTCCCAGATGATGAAGCTGAGATACAGAGTTATGTAACTATCCTAAGAGTCTCCAAAGTCTACCCTCAGAGACAGTCTGCTACACTATGATGCTAAGAAAGTCTTACATATTGGAACAATTACTGCCTCTGTACAGAGAAATACTTGCTGTTTATGTGTTAAGATTTTTTTTTCAAGATACCTTGGGTCTACCTTGTATCCCTGCTCATGTTTAGTTATGATACTAGATCTCATTATAATGTACTTGAAATATGACAGGAATCCCCAAATTAGCATAAAAATGGGAATTCAGTATCATGTAGAAAAATGAAAATTTATTTTAACAGATATTTAATTGTGTATATATGGGCAGGATAACATAGTGGTTTAGAGCTGTGCTTCTCAAATTGTAATGTACCAATCACCTGGGAATACTGTTAAAAATGCAGATTTTCAGTAAGTGTGAGATTTGCATTTCTAACAAGTTCCCAGGTGAGAATGATAGTGCTGACTTGGGGATCATATTTTGAGGAGCAAGAGTTCAGAGTCTGAGCTCTAAAGCTACACTGCCTGTGTTTAAATCCTAGCTCCATTACTTACTAGTTGTATAACCTTCTCATACATCTCAACCACCTCTGTGAAACAGTGAGATCATCAAAGGGTTGTTACCAGGATTACATGGGATAATCCATAGATAGTACTTAGGGCAGTCTCTGGCATATAGAAAGGACTCAATAAATGTTATCTCTTAGCATTACTGAAAAATATTAAAAGCATATATTGTGTCCTATTAGAAAGCCATTTATAGAATTGACTGATTTAGCAGGAACTAAATAAAATGTCATCATTCTTTTCCAGGCAGTCAGTAGAACATCACTGTGCAATGAAGGACATTAAATACGTAAGTTAGATCTACCACCCAGCTTTTATTAAATACATAAATCTGAAACTGCTCTAAATGAATTTGCATAAAGCTGGCTTGGTTTATGATATTTAAAGAGCATAATTTGTTTCTATGCCAGAAAATTTTTTTATACTATGGATACACACTGAGTTCCAATTCATTTATTTGAATAGCTTCTTCTGAATTTAGAAAAAGCCATTTTTGTTTTAAAAATTTCATTCTATGAAACAGATATCAGAACTAGTATTGGTATAAATGATAACAATGATTTAAAAGAATTGTTTAAGGAGGCACATTGCTAAGTTTAAATGAGTTTGGAGGATTTAACCAAGTCCTTCCAAGACAACGGTATATCATTTCAAATCACTATACAATACAGCATAATTACTTCTTGTTGCTGAGAACTGGGGCTTAGAAAGATGATTATTTGTCAGAACTGTCATGATGTAATAATGATGCCAAATGGGAGGGACCAATGAGTAGGAAAAGTAAACTTAGGACCAGAAATAAAGAGAAAATTTCACAGCCACCTTCTCAAGTGAAAACTGTAAGAAATTTATCAAAGTCAATACCAGCTGAAAAATAAAGACACAGAGGGACTGCAGTACATTAGAAAAGAAAGATTAATGTTCACTCAGTCATCGATAAAAACCAGAAAGGGTAAAACCTGGTGGTTTAATCAAGGAGAAGATGAGAGAGAACTATAAAATGTTTTGGTTGGTGAGTATCGTAAAAGGTCAATAAATGAGTTGGTTATCTTTTCATCTTCTATTTTTCTAACACAAGTGATAAAAAAAAATTGTGGAACAAATTCTATTACAGTTATTTTTCTAAATTAAAACTAGATTCAACATAGACAATATGTAAGATCATGACAGATAAGAATCAAGGAAAAGGGAGGGATTTGGGTGAGTAGATTATTCTCTCATCTCTCCCCTTTGCCCTACATATTGGGGTAAGGATGTTTCTGGCTGCTCCTTCGATGTGTGGTATGATACTAGAATATTTTTTTAATGCACTGCACATCAAATTTTACTTTACATTTTATTTTCTATGACAAGTGTTGACTTTAAAAAAATAAGATTTTTAAAAACCTGCATAAAAATGCTTTATATAAAGGACTGCCAGATGGAAGTTTATAAGGCAAGGTTTATCTGTACTCAACCACATCAAATAATGATTCTTAAAGTGAAATAAAACTTATGCTTTTATTGAGAAAAAAATCAACAGTGGGACTTAAGATTCTTAGTATCTGTAGAGATGATAACACTAACAAGATCAAATCGTTAGGATTAAAGGTACAAGAAGTAAAGAGCGTGAACAGAATTATACCAACATCATGTCTTTTTATTTTGGTTTACCTTTTTCTGAATCAAACACCTGAAAAACAAAAATTTACTGAAAATGCCTAAGCTAACTTTTTCCACTTACAAGGCAGGTATTAGCCGTATCTTACCTCTGGAGAAGCAAAGAATTCCACTTCAGTGTGACCTATTTATGCCTCTTAGATTTACCATATTCAGTTTTTAATGACCCTGAACCAAAGGAAAATGTAGAAACCTATTTGAAAAGGTGACATTAAGGTTGTGACACCAACCAAAACAACAAGAGAATTTAAACTGACACCAATCCCCAAATCAGTCTGTTATACTCCTAATTTAAAAAACAGTTATTTATGTGAAGTAGTGATGGCATGTCATTTATGCTTTGAAACTCCTGAATTTTGTCATTTGGTGTTTGTGGCACAACCTTAATATTATTTAAATATACTTTTTAATATCTATTATTTAAAAAATATCTTTGAATTGAAGATACTCTAAAGCTTTGAAAAAGCCAACCTCAAAGCACTGCCTTCCTAGCATGCCACTTTTATTAGAAGTAGTGCATAAAACATTTGCTGTTGACAAATCTAATTCATTAAAAGGTGAGATGGATGCATTTTAAAATAACTGGCTGGCATCATTATCTGCAGTGCCTTTTATAAATTATTCCTCTTTTCCCTTTTGACTGAACTTGTCACAGTTCCTTTTCAGACTCTGAGTGTTATGCCTTATAGTCAATACTTTCAACATGTTTAGACAAGTCACAAGTTAAACAAGCAGTGGTATTTTATTTTCTAGAAATGAGAAAGTAACAGAAATATGAATTATTTCATTCAATTCATCGATTTTTAACTAAAGACAAGTAAAGTCAGTTAGCGGTGGTTTCATCTCACACAAGGAATTTAAAAATAAAAGTATACTGTTTGGATAGAATGGGGAATTTCAAAGAAAGGAACATAAAGAGAAATGCTGGCAGCTCCGCTGCACTGCTGTGCAGAAAACTTGGTTTAAAATTGAATTGTGCTTCCCCTGACATTGGAGATCAGGTACATCATAAGGCTGACAGCTGGCTGGCACACTAACTTCCTAAAGGAAGATGCTAACTGTATTCTCTTAGAGGCTAAAGGAATAGAGTTATAGAAGCCTTCAAGACATCTGAGTAGGCAGAGTACAAATTATTCAAAATATGAAGAAAAACATTTCTTACCTAATTTTATTTCAGAAGACGCCAAAAATGAGCTGGTCTTCTAATCCTAAGACAGAAAATTATTTCCTCACAAGTTGTCAGAAGAACTGTCCCTTCTTCAGTACCTTCGGCAGTTTTTTTCCAAAATTTATAAAATGTACCTATAAAATAATTGGACAAAGCTTTATCACTGCCACAGTAGGAGGGAAGGCACATTCACAACATTAGTTGTCTACATTGTAGTGACAGTATTATCATTAAATTATGACATATGGATTTGAGCCATGAAGAAGAGATGATGGAAATATGTAAAGACATTCTGAAGATGAGTACCTAAGAAAAGCTTATTAACAAGATGGCTCATAGATTGTAGGCACATAGATAATAGGGGAACCTGGGAAAATGAATATTGAAAACATTCCTTTTATTTTCACTAAAAATTGATCACTCCTAAAGAAATGTTCCTCAAAGAGAATAAGGCATGGTTGCACCATATAAAACAAGCAATGCTATTCAGCCCAATTACCTTTCTCCTGTTTCATTATTAGTTGTCCCAGACTGTTGACTAAAACCATCTTTTCCCCACTCTTCTGGGTGATCTTGTTAAAAAGAGATTCCCAGGGATCTTGTTACAAATGGATTCTGATTTTTTTGTTTGTTTATTTTGAGACAGAGTCTCACTCTGTTGCCTGGGGTAGAGTGCAGTGGTGTCATCACAAGTCACTGCAACCTCAAATTCCTGGGCCCAAGCGATCCTCCTGCCTCAGCATCCCCAGTAGCTGAACTACAGGCATGTGCAAAAATGCCCAGCTAATTTTTCTATTTTTAGTAGAGAGGAGGTCTCTCTCCTGCCCAGGCTGGTTTCAAACCCAAGCCCAACAATTCTTCCGCCTCGGCCTTCCTGAGTGCTAGGACTATAGTTATGAGCCACTGAGCCCCTCTTGGCTTCTGATTGAGATTCTGTATTTCTAACAAGTTCCCAGGTAATGGCACCAATGGTGTGAGACCATGGAACAACATTTCACTGATAAGTTTCTACCAATCTATTTGTCTTTTCCTGCACCAAGGTATACTGTTGTTATTCTTGGCTATTGACCTTTCCATATAATTTTAGAATCTTTTGTCAAGTGTTTCCCATTCCCCACCAAAACAAAGTTAAGAATTTGACTGAGATTGCTTTGATCAAATTGGGCAACTGTACAGCACTGGGTTTTGCAAGCCATGTGTATTGTATATCACTTCACTTATTGAGAACATATTGTCACAAAATAATGTTCTCTTATTTTCCCCATAGGAGTTTTACACATCTCTAGTTATGTGAGATTTATTCTTAGACTTCATATTTTGAATGTTATTAAAAAATAATATCTCAGCTGGGTGCCATGGCTCATGCCTGTAATTCAAGCACCTTGCGAGTGGGAAGCAGGAGGATTGCTTGAGGCCAGGAGTTCAAGGCCAGCCTAAGCAACACAGTGAGACTTCATTTCTCAAAAAAATACAAAATTAGCCAAGCATAGTGGTGTGTACCTGTAGTCGAAGTTACACAGGAGGCTGAGGCTGGAGGATTGCTTGAGCCCAGGAGTTTGAGGTTGTAATGGGCTATGATGACACCATTGTATTCTAGCCTGGGCAACAGAGCAAGATCTTGTCTCAAAAAAAAAAAAAAAAAAAAAAGAAAAAAAAATCCTCTTTGCAAAACTTTTTCATTTTTTGTTTATATATGTATATATGCATACAATTTTTCTATATTGATATGCTCATCCAAGATGTTTGCTAAACTCTTACTTTTTTCCTGTAGTTTTACATCATGCACGCATAATGAGTTTTACTTCTTTAGCTCCAAAATCTATATTTTTCATTTATTTTGACTTACTAAAAAAAAAAGAAAAAAGGTCAAACAATAAATGCATTAATTAATAGAAAAAGCTATTTTGTTATCTATGATCAGCCAAAATAATATCTTGGTTAGGTCTAGGTTGTCTAGGAAACTGATATGAATAAAGTTTCATATGGTTCTTATAATATTTATTAATTTTCCTCATACTTCCTTCCTTTCCCTGGTTTCTGATATAGAAGTCCTTAAATGTTACTAAACATCTATTATCCCAAGCTGAACTCTAGTTGATATTTCATCAGAAACAAATATAAACTCTCATAGACAACTAAGCTACTCTGGGAAATAAATTTGAATAAAAAAGGAAACATAAATTGTAATGAGGAAAATGGTTCAGTTCCACCTACAAACTAAGGTAGAGATGCCAACACTAGGAAGCCATTACTGAGGTACGGCACATCACCTACACTCCATAGTTGAAATCACAGGTTTCTTGGAAAACTCATAAATAACTGAAATTGCGTTTTTGATGACATCAGCCTGCTCTAGGGTGAATTGCCCTTCTTGATAGCTTTCAGCTAATTAGTTTGACCAAAGGAAAAAATTAGAATTACTGTTCCACACATTGTCAATGTTGTTAACATTGGTTACCTGAGGAAAGGTGAATGTGTGTGATGTTGGGATGGAGGAAAGGATAAAGAGAGAGAAGGAGGAAATAACTAAAATAATAACCATAATAATAATAATAAAAAAAAAGTTTCTCAAAAAATGTGTCCATAATCCACTACAAACAACAATTATGAAGAAGGATAACAATGTAGAAAATGCTTAAAATGAGAAGTGAAAACAGGACTAAGGAGAACATATACGCATTATATTGCAACTATTTTAAAAATATGTGCACAAATTTTTGGTTAGGAAGCTCAAACAGCATGTATTTTCCTCTGTTCTTCTAGAAATCCCTTTAAAAAGATAATAAATCTATGCTAGGGGAAGGGGAGATATAAACCCACAAAAATGAAGAGAGAGCCGTAACTACAAATTTATATAAGACAGATGAAAGAACATTCAAAGAAGAAATACAGTTAGAAAACCTAACCTCTACAATGTGAGCAGAGAGAGCTGCAATTAAAGGAATGATGTAATAATCCTAGCAGAAGTGTAGAGTAAGAAGTGAAACTAAAAAACACAATCAGGCTGGGTGCGGTGGCTCACGTCTGTAATCCTAGCACTCTGGGAGGCTGAGGCGGGCAGATCCTTTGAGCCCTGGAGTTCGAGACCAGCCTGAGCAACAGCGAGACCCCGTCTCTACTAAAAATAGAAAGAAATTATCTGGACAACTAAAAATATGTAGAAAAAATTAGCCAGTCATGGTGGCGCATGCCTGTAGTCCCAGCTACTCGGGAGGCTGAGGCAGTAGGATCGCTTGAGCCCAGGAGTTTGAGGTTGCTATGAGCTAGGCTGATGCCACGGCACTCTAGCCTGGGCAACAGAGTGAGACTGTCTCAACAACAACAACAAAAAAAAAAACCCCACAATCAATTGAAGATTTGTTCAAGAAACAATGTATATTCCCTCCCAAGCCTTTCTGTACAAGCAACTACTTTGTTTTATTTTTGTCTGTAGTTAAATATCTGACTGTGGGTAAAGAAAATAAATAAATAAATGGGAGAAATGGTGTTTCTAAAGACATGAATTAACTGTCTAGAAACTGTGGGTATGGGTGCCCCAAAGAAAAGTCTGCCTCATTCTGGCCTTTAGTTGACTTCTAGCATGCTAATGGTTCCCCACTTATTCACTTTTAAGTAAACTGTACCAGTAAAATCTGTGGCATCCTAATATAATCTCTATGCGGCTTTTTGATTTGTTCCTTTCTAATATGGATGCATAGCCAAGCACCACTCAACATTTGAAGAAAAAATATTTTTACGTTGGAGACCAAGATAAAGCAAAAATTTATGCAAAAGAAAACAAACCAATTAATGGAACATGTTAATTTTCTATCACCGTAAGAGAGTCAAGAAAAAACTACATAGGTAAAACAAGACCAAACAGGACTCCAACTATGGTGAGTAAAATCAGCAAATATTCTTCCCAAAAAGAAACTATAGAGCTAGGCAATAGACAAACACAACTATTTCAGTTCAGAAACTGACCATATGAATATAAAAATTTGGGAAGCTTTTATATTAGAAAAACTTCTTACTTTTAGGTAAGAATAGGAGGACTCCATTGCATTCTGGCTTGGGACTACTCTTATCACCATCAACCACTACTCAGTCAGTGCACAGGTTCTTCCAAACTGGAGAAGATCATTAGGACTAGAAACTTCAAAGGGGGTTTGCTTGAGCTGGAGTGATAGGTGATGCCCAAGCCCAGAAGCGTTGTCAGTGGAAGTAATGATTTTAGAAGTGGACAGTAATTTTTAAGAGTATAAAGGACTCCTGAAACTAAAGTTTGATAACTGCTGAGTTAGACAAATGAGAAAGCTCCAGAAAGATAATGACCACGTAAAGTTAATCAAAAGAATAAGCATAGGCAGCCTCAAGAAAACCAGAGTACAGAAGGCAACATAGAAATAGAGCCCAGAAGGACTCCACTTAGAACCAGCCCTACTCCTAACCTCTTTCCCAGTCAAAGCTCTGAATAGCAGACGGCAGGCTGGATCACCTTTTAGGAACTACACTGCCCATGGACATTTCTGAAGGCAAGCATGAATATATGCTAGAGAAGGAAAGAATAATATATCTAAAAAATTTTAAAGGAATACAATATGTGATTATACACAAAACTTGGATTTTTTTTTTTTTTTTTGAGACAGAGTCTCACTCTGTTGCCTGGGCTAGAGTGGCGTGGCGTCAGCCTTGCTCACAGAAACCTCAAACTCCTGGGCTCAAGCGATCCTTCTGCCTCAGCCTCCTGAGTAGTTGGGACTACAGGCATGCACCACCATGCCTAGCTAATTTTTTCTATGTATTTTTAGTTGTCCGATTAATTTCTTTCTATTTTTAGTAGAGACGGGGTCTCACTCTTGCTCAGGCTGGTTTCGAACTCCTGAGCTAAAACAATCCGCCGGCCTCAGCCTCCCAGAGTGCTAGGATTACAGGCGTGAGCCACTGTGTCCGGTCAAAACTTGGATTTTAAACGTGAAAAATATTTTATGAGCTAAAGTTTAAAAAAGCAACAAAGATGGCTAAAGAAATGTCATGACACAATGAAGTACAAAATAATATTCATCAGTATTACTAAAAATTCTGACCTTATCACTATAGAGCCCCTCAAAACAAGCTCCTTTCACTCCTCGGTTTTAATTAAGTAAACTCCAGACTTAAACTGTTGAATCAGCTGTGCTCCCTGGAGGGAAAATGGACAGTCAATTCAGATTACATGGCATGGCTACTGACTGCTACAAACTACAGCTGTACAACCTCCCTGATACCCAACAGCCAGAGTCAGGGAAGAGCTCTTTTCAGTAAATCTTAACAAATAAATAACTAAAGTGTCAGAAAAGTACTATCACATTAACCAACTGGAGTAATCATGTGTCCTAAGTAGGGCAAACAAGAAGCTTTTTCTGGGAAGCATTATACAAAACAAAGAGCCCTAAATTTGGATTCTTAAGATTCAGCATCTGGTTCAAGACACATGTTTCCCAAGATACCTGGACAAGTTAAATCACCTCTTTAGTCTTCATTTCCTCATGTATGATAAGAAAGTTAATCTAAATCAACTGCCTTCAAATTCAACTGTGATTCCTAGTAACAAATAAATTTTATATCCCGAATACCTGAAAGATAACTGCAGGTCACTAATTACCAAATTGATGGCTTAGAACCTGCCATCTGAAAAGTATTGAACTGATGGATTTTTTACATTTGCTTATTAAAAACAACAAAAAGGTGGGGGAAGGGAGGAGGACCCTATAAATCTGTAATACTGTAATATTTTTTACCTTTTTAGTCATAGAGATATCTTTGATAGGGAGGCAAACAGACATTCAAGTTTTAGGCTAATATTCAAACTATGGATATTAACATTATTTAGCTGTATAAGATTGATGTTTATATTTATTGGCTACCTGAATTCAGAAATTTAGATAGCAGTTTGTGTTTAACTAGCTAATGTCAAAAATCAGTTGCTTAGCGAATATTTGCATTTTTCAACTGTTATTTGGAACAGATCTTTTGGTTCCTTAACTGTTCTTCTGGCTAGGAAAAAAACTGTATTATAAAATAAAAGTTATAATAGTGTAAGAACATGTGCCTCAAATGTTAATGTCAGGGTTTAACATTGTACTTTTGTAGGGATTGTACTTTTCTTGAGCGTGGCAGGAGATGGGGATAGGCAGTAAAATTCAAGAGGTGAAATTCAAACACACATAAATTTTAGCAGGTGACAACTGTTGATCATTTTTGCTACTAGCTAACATCATATTGAGTATTGTGGCAACATGTAATTCTTCTAACTGATGACTTTGGCTTTGGGATTCCCCATTGGCCTTGTTGAAGCTTTCTTAAAACAGTGTAGCAGTTTGAGATTCTTACTCTACTCTTCTTCCTTCCTTCCCTACCTCCTTCATAGCTTGTGAGACTTGCATTGAGGCCCAAAGGCACTTCCCTCCTACTCTTGCTCCCTCTTCTTTATCCTTCACGGGCAGTTTTCCCGACAAACCTCTTGTACATCTAATCCCCTGTTGGCATCTCCTTCTAGGGGAATTTGAACAAAGTGGTTACAGCACCAGCAACCATATTAACCTCTATGTATGCATTATTTCATTTAATCTTCACAAAAACCCTATGGATACATTATTCCCATTTTACAAATAAGTAAACAAACAGAGTAGAAAAGTAATTTTCCAATGTCATACAATTAGTGACAGAGTTGGGATTCAAACCCAAGTCTGTTTGACTTCACAGTTGGAACCACAGACCCTATTTTAAAACAATCACTTTATTTAAAAAAAGAGACCCCTAATAAATTTTTTCTGATACCTCTGTATACTTGCACACATTATTACATTTAATCCTAGTAAATCCATAATGTTGATATTATCACTACTTTACAAATAAAAAATTGCAGCTCAAAAAATTTAAGTAACTAATTCAAGATCATAATTACATAAGTTCATGAGTTTAGGCTCATACCCAGGTCCTCTCTGAATTCAGCTGTTTACATTACACTGCAGTGCCCAATTAATCAAAATGAAAATTATCTCTTTTTTAGCTTCTATTGTATTTATTCAAACTTTTTACGGGATGTATGTGTTTCTAAGGATGCACTAAAGTTTGAGTGGCCTTTGTATTTGAACAAAGTTTGTATTTGGCTTTGGCGTTGGCTTTTATGAAGTAAATACTCAAACTGCTACTTCAACATCATTCCTACAATCTCATGTGTGATCAATGAGTGTGTTAAGGTCAGAATGAGTGTCAGATCCCAGAAGCAATGGAATGCTCACCTGGGACTCATTTGCATCTTTCACCTCACTACCAAGTGGAGTACATATATGGGCTGCCGGCAGCATGAGGAAGTGCTTAGAAGAGTAAGAGAAGCTAGAAGGTGAGCGTTTCAGGATGGACTATCCATCCCACTTGTACGTACTAGGGGAGCTGGAGACAGAGTGGAAAAACATGTTTGTGTTTGTGTGTGTTGGGTAGCAGTGGGGATGTGGCTGTGTATTCCTTATAACCTTGTTTGATTCATCCTTTTTTTCATTCCAGTGCTCTCCATAGGGACATGACAGTTAACAATATTGCCCAGGATCTTAACTTACCTGAACATGTCCCTCCACACACACACACACACACACACACACACACACACACCCCTGCACCCACACAGATGTGGATGGCATGTACGATGCTTGCCTGGAGCCACAGATCTGATGAAAAGCCAGTCCCTCATCTTTTAAAAGACTCACAAGAAATTAGTCATAGTGGGTGCCTCTGGAGAATGAAATACTATGGCTGGGCTACCTCATGGGTTGTGCAGATTGTGCTCTGCATAAAAGTACTAGGGGGGTGAAATCCAGCTCATACTCTGGTGACCCAGACCCTGTAGGGCTATAGCCATAGACGAAAGGATGCCTTTGCCAAGCCTTACAAAATTAGCATCAGCTACTCAAACAGTGTATATCCAAAAGTTAAGGATCCTCCAGAAGGGGATGCTTTTTTCTAATTCTTACAAGGTGCTGTATGGGCTATCTGTGAATCAGGAGTGCAAAGGGGTGAGAGTGAGGCTAATGTCTCATTGCATGTCCTTTTTTATCTTCTGAATTTACACCAAGTTTAAATACACTTGATTAAAAAAATTAAAAATTTGACATGGCAATACACATCAGAAGTATTATGTGTTTATGATCCATGGGTTACCAGTTTTCCTTCTGTAATTTGTAATAAGGACATATATGTGAACATATTCTATCATAAAAATTTTTATTTTACCATTATTTAACAGTAGGAAGTCAGTTTAAGTTATACTCATAAAATTGAATAGTGTGCAGGCTCTAAAAATTATATAAGTGTATTGACATAGGAAGATTCATGGTACATATCATATGGGAAAAAGCAGGTCACAAGACAATATGTATAGTATTATATCATTTTTATTTAAAAAACAAATCTAGGCCGGGCGCGGTGGCTCACACCTGTAATCCTAGCACCCTGGGAGGCCGAGGCGGGCGAATTGTTTGAGCTCAGGAATTCGAAATCAGCATGAGCAAGAGTGAGACCCCATCTCTACTAAAAATAGAAAGAAATTAATCGGACAACTAAAAATATATAGAAAAAATTAGCCGGGCATGGTGGCACATGCCTGTAGTCCCAAGCTACTTGGGAGGCTGAGGCAGAAGGATTGCTTGAGCCCAGGAGTTTGAGGTTGCTGTGAGCTAGGCTGACGCCACGGTACTCTAGCCCGGGCAAAAGAGTGAGACTCTGTCTCAAAAAAAAAAAAACCAAATCTAATAATACAGAGAAAAATAATGAGTGGTTATTTCTGAGGGGTGGGATTATGGGCAATTTTTCGTTTTCTTTTTTGGGTTACTGATATACTTTAATACTTCAAATGGGCACTTTTCCATGGCAAAGAAAACAAATGCTAACTTACCCTCCTGGTTATACACACAAATCGTTGCTTATTGTGAAAAGCCTAATATCTCTAATTTGCCCACACTGTTATCTACAGCTTGTCCTAAACTCAGTTTTTTACTTTAACTTTATTATTTGCCTTCATCCACCCCACATTTCCAAAGTGAACTGGACACTATTCTCTTTTCTGACACTTTTGCATCTTTCAATACAACACTCTTCCCTCTCGTCCCCCTGCCAAAATCCTCATCATTCTATAAGGCTCAAATTGAACATTTCCTTCATCATGAGGTCTTTCCTCATCTGCCCTCCTAGAAGTAAAATTTTTCTCTACTTCCCATCATGTTTTGTGTTCAATAATGTATGTAAAGTGTCCCTTATATAATAACTGTGTATATAACATCTCTCCTAGTAGACTATATAAGTGAAAAGATTCTTCATCTTTGTCTAATGTATAAAGCATTTTTATATCCACCAATCTCTTATCCGCACATGATTTAGGGAGAAAAAGAATCAATATGTATTTAATGGCAACTGTATCAGGCAATGTGTTTGAGGCTTTATATGTCACTTAACCCCAGCAGCACTCCTGTGGATCCATTTTATATATGAAAACATAAGCTCACAAAGGTTCAGTGACTTACTAGTGTCATAGCTGGTAAAAAAGCATGGCTGCAATTTTTTTAAACTCGGATCTGTTCTTTCTATTATAAAAACATGACTGTCTACCAATGTGGAAGACACAAACACATGTAAAATCCACATGAAACACATGAAAACTGAGGAAGGTTTTCTAGCACACCAGAACTGCTATATTCAGATAATACTTGGGAATCAACTAAAGTCAGAAGTTAGAGGTAGAAGGGAGCTTACAGATCATCTAATCCAACCAACTCCTATATTATAGATGAGAAATATGACCTGAAGAGAAACAAATTTCCCTCCACATTTAGTAGCTGAGCCAGGATTAAAATCCAATTAGAGGCAGTATAGCAAAGTGGTTAAGATTATGGCCTTTGGAATCAGATGTGTGTGTTCAAATCACAGCTCTGGCACTTGTGTAACCTAGGACTGTGTGTGACCTAGGACAACTTACAAAGCTTTTATTTGCCTAAGTTTTCTCATCTATAAAAGATAATACTTGTTCCATAGTGCTGTGAGGATTAATTTAACACTGTATGACAAAGAACAAGCACAGAATAAATATTAGATATTTTCTCATCTCCTATCTCACAGTCCAGTCTTCTTTGCAGGATACATTGCCTTTTATGAATGAGTGTGAAGTGGACATGACATTTTAAGATTAAGGTGAGTAACAATAAACAAACATTCATTTATTTATGTGATAATGCCTTCTTAAAAATTACACATACAAATACTTCTCATAGGATAAATAACATTTTAAAAAGGAATCGCTCAATAAAAGTTTATTGAGCTACTATCTGCTAGGCACAGTGCTAGATGCACTGAATAAAACAGATAATCTCAACCTACATAAGCACTAAAATTTGATAGAAAGCAAAATACTCCTGTGATCTGCCTATGGGATATGCAATGCAAATATCTTTCACATAGTTAAGTCAATGCAGCATAATCAAACACACACTAGTATTTGAGACTAGCTGTAAACATACAGTTTTGTCTTTCTATAAAATATATTCTTTAGAATCATAAAGAATATGATGGTCATGAATATATGGTCATGTCAATTAGATTTTAGTAAGTTCCCTGACATTTAGGCTATTTGTTATTTCTCTATATATAATAAAATAGGATATTCAAATGGACAGGTTTAATTATGCATATAACAGAACAGTTTTGCTAATAAATGTTAATAATTCCTTACAAAGCATTACAAAGTTCAATTTTATGAATTTGTGCTCATTGACTCATTCTCTTTCTCCCTGTACCCCCACAAACAAATATTCATGTACACACATGTGTGTGAAAAGCTGCCTAAAGAGATGGTTAGCTGACACTCTGGACTTAGAGTCACCAATATGCTGATGGTCTCTAGATCTCCTGTATTTGTCCCAAGTATTATGCCAGTGTACAGAACTGGCATTTGTTTGAATTCGGATGATAAAACTGGCCAAGGATCAAGGCAGCAAAGAAACTGCATTATTCCCATGTTAAAATTACCTTATAGGGATGAATTTATTCCTTAAATCCCTTATCCTCAAGTTTTGTGATCCATTTGACTTCTAAATGTGACATACTATCTATCCAATTTTGCCTGAAAGTGAAAATAAATGATTTCATTATGTTTATTTATGAGAGGACGTATAGAGCACAGTAAAAAGAGCCAAAATTTAGAGTCAGGCAGACTGGATTCAAATCCCAATTGTGCCATTTAATTGTATAATTTGTTGGAAATTACCTCTTTGAGTCTCAGTATAAAATGTTTGCAAAATAGGGATTGTAATGTTTGTGATTTTTTTTCCCATTAAGCATTAAATAAAACAATAAATGTAAACTGCCTGGCAAACAGTAGCTACTGATGGTAAGTATTAGTGATTGGCTACATTAATTTGAATGGAGAAATCACAAATCAAGAGCAATGATTTAAAAAAAAATCACTGCCTGTCTAAAAACTAGTTGCTATATAGAAACAATATGTAATCTCCCTGAAATGATTTACAAAACTTTCAACCTGAGAGATAAAGAAAAAACACAAGATTCAATAAATGGCAAAATTGGGATCAATGAGAAGATTATAAATTTGTTGAATTATTAACCAACAAGGAGGTTTGAAGATCAGTGTGCTGTCCTAACTGTGGTTGCATTGCTCTCAAAAGGTAACAAGGTACTGGTCTGATGCATCAGGGACCTTGAATTGAACATGTGCATTTTTCTTTATGAGAAGAAAAATGGGAGCATAATGCAGTAGTACCTAGAACTCTTTTGGAACTGGATGTTTTGAAAAAAATCAGCTGCTTTTATGGGAAAAAAAGGTGACTATCTAAATGTAAGGTAGTGAGTGAAAACTACTTAACTGAGGAAACTGCATCACTCAAGAGAGAAGTCACCAAGGTTCATTATATCACATCTTTCAAATTTTCAAACAAATGAGTACCTTTCCTCATATTATCCCTTTGTCGGAAGCAATTTCTCTTTACAACTATTCTGGCTACCTCAGACCTCCATGTAAAATTCTCCTGAATCCTTTCATTATCGACGAAGCCTGAGACACAGCACGAGTATTCCTTATTGAAAGCACACTTATTTTACTGATCACTGGTTTCCAGAACGTCAAACGTGCATCCAAAGCCCACGCATGAAATTATAAGTTTGTTCTCACATCACTAGTTCATAGCAGCCAGAAAACAAAGGCCATTCTCACCCAATTCGAACTGCAGCCGGAATTAACTCTCAATGAGGAACGACCCCCTCATTCCACTTCCCAAATGTTTGTAGAAGATATCCTTTCCAGTCGACTGCCTGCTTCCCGTACACTGCACCCCAGAACTACGGAAATAGTACTCAGGAAAAGAGTGGTAAAGTAGCTCTGAGAATCGAGGGTGGCCAAACCTTGCCGATGGGAGATAGTAAGGACACTCCTGGATTGTTTGCAGAGAGACTCAGCACTAAGCCGAGTCACGGTACACGGTGTCTTGGGCCTCTCCCAGGGACATTTGGAGACCCAAGGTCGAGTTCCAAATTGGACACAGTTATTGAGAGTGGAGAAGACGGTATGCCGGGATGCTAGCACAGAGGGTCACGCGCTGCGGGGCTGGATGGGGATTCCTGGTTCAACCCTTGCCTACTCCTCGGTCCAGCCAAGATGCGTCGTGGAACCCCAGCTGGCTGGAAATATTAGGCCCACGAGATAACCCAGTAAAATCACTTACCAGTCTTACATCTCCGGCGCTGATCTAGGAGGAGCCTGACCCGCAGACCAGACTCAAACCCAGCATCAACTAAGGCCACCCTGGTGACGGCTCCAGAGCGTCACTGACAACCACCCGGAAATGGTGCTATCACTTCCGGGGTCTCCTAGCGCGCGGCGGGAAATTATTTCCCAGAGCCCGGATTAGTGAAGCAGCGAGTGCTGCAGCGGCAGTCGTCGCCCCTCCCGCCTTCGTCACCCGAGGGAAGCAGCCCAGACACTCCGGCCGGGAAGGTAAAGGGGCTCAGCTCGGAAGACACAGTGTACCCTGACTCTGTGGGGATGTTTCTTCCCCGGCCGTGCCCCCGAAGTTTCTGCCGCTCCCAGCTGTGAGGCTGGGAAGGGGCTGGGGTGAACGGCGGCAGTGCCTGGCTCTCGCGCTTTCCGCAGCCGCCGTTCGTTCCCACTCTCACTCGCTGCGCTTGGCCACCGAGTTGGTGGGCTGCGGCCGCAGACCCCACTCCGTTACGCCCGTACAGCGGCGGGGACGACCGCCCAGAGCCTCTGCAGTGCAGGGCTGAGCCGCTACCTCCGCCTCCCTCTTGCGCAGCAGCTTAGCAGCTCGGTCCCCGCCTGGAAAGCGCTAGGCCACCTGCGTCTCTCGTTTCCATAGAACCGACTGGGAAGCCTCGCCCTATTCCAGATCCTTGGCTGCTTTCCATAACTTAGCATCAGTGAAGGTGGCTGGGATCCCCCAGGCCCACCTTCCTATGACGAGGAAAATTGTGTCATTCTTTTCTTCCTAGTAGAATTTTTTTTACTTATCCAAACAGCTATGATCATATCTCTATGGCTACTATAGGCCTTTAAACACAAACATACACAGATACCTTTCCCTAAAGGAAGGGTCTGTGTTCCTGGGGATTATATCTCAGCTGCCTGAAGGCTGAGAACAAGACTTAAGTGGTTATCCTGAGATTTCTTCCACTTCCAAAGCCTCTGATTAAATATTGACAAAAATTGATCTGCCTTGGGTACTGTGTATCAGTGTTTGACTTAGGAGTTAGATGGAGCTTGATTTTGGAGGCGACAAGTTGTTCTTTTACGAATGACCATCCTATACAGAGAGGAAAAAAAGATTTGTTCAGACGATAACATTTAAACTAAATTTACAGTATACGTGTCACAGACAATGCGCTTTATAGACTTTTTGGTTTATATCATTACATGTGCCTCAATTCCTAGAAATACTATAGATGTGCAAGATGTTCCTGTTATTGGAAAGTTTGACTAACCTGTGTTGCAGGTGTTCAATACATAAATTGTTAGTTTCAGGTGGATTTATATAAGGGAATAAATTTGATTATTTGTAAGTTAAAAAGTGTTAAAGGAACTAGGATGTTGAAATACTTGAATGTTTAAATAAATTTTATTGTAAAGACAACCTTCTGTAATACAAATAAACCCCTATTAGATCTATTTTCTAAATCCAGATTTTCTTATGCCTTATTGACTTAAGTGAAGTTCAATTATATGGTCTAACATTTTCTTGCTTCCACAAACTAGAAAGCATAGATCATGTGAAAGTCTTTGAAAGGTGATAAAATGTGGTTATTTTTCATAATCAAAATACAGAACTCACTAAGATTTCATTCTAGGCATCCACAATTTCCACTGATGTCTAAAAACATTGGTTTTTAGGAAATCTGTAGCATAGTTTTATTAATTAGATACTACTTTTCTTATATGTATCTTGATTATATTACTCTAAGATAGAGTTTTCACTATTTAACATTTTAAAAAAATGAAACCAATTGTATGTAGGCTTTGAATAATAAAACCTAAACAAAGCGAAGAACGTTCTTTCTCAAAAATGCAACTAAAATGGAACATTATCTGTTACTCTTGTAATTAACTCTTTTTCAATATAATAATAGTAAATATATGTTGTAAAATGTGCTATGTACTAATCGTAACCTCATAAGGACATATTATTGCTTCAAAGTAAAATGACCCTGGAACTTTTAAGGTCACTTAATTTATACTTTCTATCAAAATTACTTCGAAATTAAACTGTTACTTTTGATGAAGAAGAAAGCCTATAGGAATTACTCTGATGATTTATTGATACCAAATCCATTTTGAGAGGAAAATAATGAAAACTTTCTGTTTTTCATAAGAAAAAAAATGGCACTTTTTAGATTGTTCGTAAAAATGCTTTGGAATTTTAGATATTGGTGTTATTTTTCTGAAAATAATTTAGTCATATTTAAATGTCTTCGGTAATATTGTTGATCTAAATGTCTTCCTACCCTCATATTGTGTACTGTCATAGATTCCTTTTTACGTAATGCATTTTTCTTTTGTAGTAGCTGAAAATAGATTGGTTTGCAAAATTATAATGTGGTTAAAAGTATAATAGACTAAATTCTGAAATTTAAGTCGGGTTGGTATTGTACAGAAGGCATGTCGTTTTTGCAGAAAGAGACATATCTTTGAATTTGTTTTTACCATTTGCTAGCTGTGTACCCTTGAGCTAGTTTCTTAATTACTCATTTCCCAGCATCCTCATCTGTCTAAGAAGAATAAACAGCACTTGTGAAGACAGAAATGAGCTAACATATGAATTGTGTAGACCACAGTAGGTCCTCAATAAGAACTAAATTCTGCTTGTTTAACCTTAAACTTATATTCCAAAATTCCTAGGATACCCAAGCAGGTTTGAATTTTTATCCCCATGACTAACCAGCAACTATTGTCCATCCATTCTTTTTTCTCTGAACCTTGTCTCTTTTGTCCAGCTTGTTTCCTGAAGAACCGCTTTATCCCTAAACTAACATCTCCTGTCTAGCCTGTGCCTTGTAGAGTACTGGATAGATTGGACATTCCTATATACCCCCTCAGCCTCTCATTTATTTCTCATCACAGTCACTTTACTAGCTAGTTCTCCGTTTCCTCCCTCTACTGCCAAATTTACCGTGAAAGAGACTAATGACTACTCCTTTCCCAAGAAATGCCATGGAAGTGAGAACATCTCTCAAGCCTCATTACTGGAGACCTCTGTCAAATAATTAATATTTATATATAATATTTTTGAAGGATGAAGCAGGAAATAAACACTGTATCTTTAAAAAAAGAAAATTCCAAAGGCCAGCTGAATGAGATGAAACCAAGAGCCTAATTTGGCTCCTAGGCCTATAGGGGCCAGAATTCCTAAACTCCGCCTGAAGTTACAGTGTTCGTAGCCAAACAGTATTTTACATATGCAGGGTAAGTCCAGTACCATGTGTCTACCTTTTGCAGCATTGTTTAAAACAGAGATCCAAAACTTTGACCCTTTTCAGTTTTAACATTTCTTTGTTTACTTTCCCAGTTCAATGTTTGTTAGATAAGAGAAATCTTGAATATCTTTCAGACTCGTTAATTCAAAGCAACGATATTAATTGCATTCAATGCTTGGTATATGCTTTACGGAAGAGGGGAGCTTCAAGTGATTTTCCCTGGTTTATGGTAGAAGTAGGTTTCCAATAAAAATAGTTGACAGAAATAACAAAATTGAGAAACCACTAGTTTTCATCATGTGGCCTTAAAACCATGAAGAATATTCTAAGGGGCATGGAAAAATGATAATGAGGCCATGCATGGGCACTCATGCTTGTAATCCCAGCACCGCAGAGGCAAGAGGATCAGAGGATGGTTTGAGGCCAGGAGTTCAAGACCAGCCTGGCCAACGAAATGAGATGCCCATCTCTACAAAAAATTAAAATATTATTGGATGTGGTGGTACATGCCCGTAGTCCCAGCTACTCGGGAAGTTGAGGCCGGATCCCTTGAGCCCAGGAGTGTGAGGCTGCAGTAAGCTGTGATTGGGCCACTGCTTTCCAGCCTGGATGACAAAGCATAACCCTGTCTCTAAAAAAGAAAAGGAAGAAGAAAAAGAATGGCATAATTTTATGAGACAATTAAGGTACAGAACTATGTAATATCTAAATTTTGTTTATATAAATATTTTTTCACACACACATGTAAAACCTGAAAGTCAACCCTCTCAAATGTTAACAGTGGTATTACAGGCTGAAGGAATTAGAGATGATTTTGATCTTTTTATATACTTTGTAGTATTTTTAAAATTTTGTGTAATAAGAATGTGTTAATTAAAATTAAAAGACAAAAATCTGTAAAGCTTGTTTGGGGGAAAACCTTTAGTTTTTAAACACAAATATATAAGTTAAACTTTTTTAGTAAGTCTCTTATTTATTTTAATGATAACACATAATTTATTTCTAAGATACCCTATATTCTCAAAGTTCTTTTATATAAGGGATGGGTTATAAAAGAAATTGTAATGCAGAATAGGAAAGATTTATCCTTATTTCCTACAAAAGTCTCTTTAAGCATCCCTGCCTCTATTTTTTTTTTTTATAGCACTTTCCTCTTTCTCCCAAGGGAGAAATCTTGCCTCCCAAACCAGATCTTCGTGTTCATATCAGTATTCCTGCCTCTACTTTTCTGAGTTCCATTTTCAACATATTCTAGCTGTGCTGTCATATTCTTCAAACATGTTCTAGCTATGTGTTACATTGCAAAGAATTCAAAGGACCTAAAAAGCTAGTTTATAATAAAATGTTCTCAATTAAGATGATGAGTGCTATAGGGTTATTTGCATTTCAGACTGGCACCAACTGCAAAGGAATTTCAGGCATCAGGGATGGGCCCATGTGGGAGATATTTTGGGAAAGTCCATACCACAGAGACAGTTGCTTGCTGTTCATAAAGGCCAGCTCTGTTCTCAATCATTATCTCTTTAGTTGTATTATATGGTTTAAGGTAAGTAACTAATTTTTTTAATTAGTGCAAAATTTTTAAAATATTACTACAGAAGAACATTTTCTTGTAACTAAAAATGTAGTGTTTTTAATTTTTGACAGAATAAAACATTTAACTGTCAAAAAATAATGCTCTGTTTTGCTTTTTTTCCTCCTTTTTTTTTTAGAATAGAATCTTTGTGTGAATGCTTTAAGGAACACCCCCATAAGTTCTAGAAATATCTATAATTTTCCTTGAAATACCACTGGTACAATTATGGTATATTTACTTTCTTTCTTGTGCTGGAAGACTTGTAGAAGTTAGTGCTTGATCTTCCATACCTCAGAACATATCACCAACATAAAACTTGGCCATACTTTTAGGGATTTTTAATTGTCTGGGTTATTATTATGCATTAAACCAATTTTTATAGTGCTCTCTTTGGGTTCATTGGCATATCGGGCTTTTGTTTGTTTCTTAACCCTTGCCAGGGTCTGGTGGGGAACCTGACGCTTTTGGGCCACATGTAGCCTTCTGGATCCTTGAGTGCAGCCTTCTGGCTGAATCCAAATTTATGGAACAAATCCTTTCAATAAAGGGAATTGTTCTGTGAAGTTTGGATTCAGTCAAGGAGCCTCACTTGGGGATCGGGAGGGCCACCTGTGACCCCAAGGCCGCAGATTCCCCTCCCCATTCTAGGCCATTAGTTTGTCATATCATGCAGTATTAAAAAATCATTGCTAAATGTAAACTCTTACTTCAAGTAGATAATTTTATTATATAAAACTATTATTAGATTAAGTTAATGGAATTCTTTCAAAAACTGTGCTGGTTATTTTGTGCCATCAGTGGGATTCCTGATTCTGTGAAAGTTTACCTAGTGGCCCAGTTGTTTTGATAAACTTGTGAATAAGTGTCCTGTATTCTGTTTTGTTTTTAAACAAATCCATATTTGCATGATGTTTGAATCAGGATATCCTGTTATTTCACCTTCGTTTCTTCTCTTTCCTCTACATGTTTGATTTCAGTTTCGTATTTAATCATTTTCAGAGGAAAGAAATTGCTTTCCTAATTTCCTAATTAGGCTTTCCTAATTTCTGCTGTTATGCACAGTTCATCCTATTTTCGTCTGTCTTGGGCTCTTGCTTTGACAGAAAATGCCATTAAATATACAAAATGAATTATTTCCATCATATTTATTTCATTGTAAAGACAGTATGTTTAAGATGAAAACTTTGCTTTACGCACTGACTCTACTAATTCCAAATAATTTAATAGATTTTACATGAAACCAAAATATGTTAAAATGTCACCTTGTTAATAGTCACGTTGGAAAATAACTATTATTAACTATTAAGAGGAACATGGTATGATAGTATTTTTCCAATGTGACCCTAAGGCCACAGGTTCCCCACCTCATTCTAGGCCATTAGTTTGTCATATCATGCAGTATTAAAAATTATTGCTAAATGTAAACACTTCAAGTAGATAATTTTATTGTATTTCTATATAAGATTTAATTCTCAGGAAGCAGAATAATAAAATTTAAAGTACAAGCTTTAAACTTTTTGGGTGACAGCATTACAGCAATTTTTATTTTTTCATTGCTTTCTGCGTATTCTGATTATTTAACATTGGTTTTTATGCATCAATATTTTAGAATAGCCAGATAGGCAAGATTTAAGATTTTCAAATCTCTCAAACTTCCCTTCTTTATTAACGTATTTTGAAATAGCCTACTGAATAGCTTTTGAAACTCTTAAATACATAAATAAGATGTAAGTAGTAGGAAAAGTTTTTATGTTTAAAACTCTTGTATTCCTCTGACAACACTGGCTTTGAAGAACTATAAAAATTTTTGTTTGCATACCAAGGTGATATTCACAGATATATTGAATTTCATTTGTCTAGTATTTCTGAAAAGACCTATTATTTTGTAAAGGAAATTTGCTTAAAGGATTTTTTAAAATGATTGTCTAGAAATAATGAAAGCAGCATTTTTCCCCAGTTAAGGACATATGCTTTATAATCCACAGGTGACTTTATCAATATGTGTTCATATGTACTCTTCATCAGACTAAATCATTATTTCTAGCAACAGAGCGTATTCTTTGTAAAGTTTTTATATATTGTCAGCCTATATTAATGAGTATTAACAATGAAGAACTATGTTATTTAACCTACATAGATGTTTAATTAAAAAAATTGGATGATTAGTATGGTAAACAGTTCCTTACGCAAGAAGCTATTTACATTTTATTTACTGATGATAGTATTTTACATGTATGATTACTTTTTTGTAGGAGACCAACCCCTATTATGTACACTTTATAATTTTCTGACTAGGCCAAATCCTTGTAATAATTTTTTCAAAGCATTTGTTTCATTGAAGAGCCTTATCCTTAAAGGTATTTCCTTATGTTTTGTATCTGAATTTTAGAATTTTAGAGGGTTAATATATTATATGCCTTCGCCTCCTTTGGAGTCAATTGAGAAAGAAGAAAATCAGGTCTATCGAGGTCTAGATATCAGCTTTTTTACCGAATAAAAATTGGTTGGAAGGAGATAGGTTTGCTCTGCTTCTTGGTGCATAACGTCTGAATTGACTTATCCACACAGCATTGCAGGACTGCTATTGACAGCTCCTTGGGACATGTCAGAAAGCATTCATATGAACCTTCTTTGCAAATATGCAGATATACTGAGTAAAGCATATCCATTTGGTTCTCTCAAGGAGCTTCTCCTCCTAAAGAGAGGAATGATGAAGGGAGAGAGAAACTAGGAGTACTGTTACCCTAGCTGAGTTCCTCTTACAAACTCTAAGCAAGGGGAAACAAAGATTCACTCCTAACTCTGAATAATGCTTTAAATTGTTTAGTGAGACTTTCTTTCAATTTTTTTTCTAAATGAATCTCAACCTTTAAATAAATATGTATGTGTGTATATATATTTAATGTAAGTCTAAATATTTTAGTCTTTGGAAATAGAATTTCTGTAAAGAACATTTTACATTTAATCAGTTGTGTGCTATTAGTCCTGGGCTCAAATAGTTAAGTGTTTGAAGTTTACTTTTAATTATGTTGAAAGAAGCCATTGTTTCTTTGGTTGTTGAAAATAGCCACTGCTGATGCTCTGCCTATAGCATTAGTTAAATATTAATCCACAGCCATGGTGTCAAAATTGTTAGAGAAATGAAAAATTGCCCTGATTTCTCTAGTCCTTACTTCCCTCATCTGTAAAGAGATTTTTATCTAGGATGCTCTTTCATTTCTACAGTTCTAACCTCACGTAAACAAAATTGTATTCTAGTTAGAAATTATGTGCGTTATGTACCCCTTAAACACAAAGTACTTTGTGAACTACACTGAAGTATGGATTAAGGTCCCTATAAAAATAAACTTGTAAAAACCATGTGATTTTCAGTCTATCTTGTAAGTGATGAAATTAATATATGATGCAAAGTTGAAATTGGGAATAGGATCCAGGATCACTATGTTTATATACTATGCTAAATTATTGTGTGTAAATGCTGTGAGATCATGAGTTCTGTTTAATATTAACTTCTCCAATGACTTATACATGTTCTTCAGTATCTGTCCACACCTTAAAAATCAATATAAAATCCTATTGTTTCATTGTCCACAAGCCTACTTGTTTCAAAAGCCATTAGCAACAGTAGTTTTAAAATGAAACTACTGTTATTACATTGTTTATAAAGTTTCTATCCTCTTCTAAAGAATTATGTTAATTCATCAGTGTGATTTGGTGGCAAGTAATGTTGTAATGCCGACTTTTAATGTTCAAACCAGAAAAAAAATCTCTATTTAAGGTCACATTTTGAGAAAATAACTTTTAAAACTAGTTTCTATTGTATGTAATTTTAACATTGGTATTTACAGTTAAGCCTTACGTGTTTAATGATTTTAGTTTTTATTTTACCACTCATAGTTAAGAAAAATAATAATGTCAATCCTGTGAATATCTTTAACATATGTTGTCTTCCATATGTGTATTTATGTTAGATGGAAGATGGCACTCCAAAGCATATCATCCAAATGACAGGATTTAAGATGGAAGAAAAAGAAGCTCTAGGCAAATTGCTTTTAAAACTAGATTGCACATTTATTAAGAGTGAGGTGAGTACAGAAACTTAACAAAATTTTCAAGATATAATTGAAAAATAACTAGAATTAAAAAATACTGGCCTAAGATGATAAAATCCCCCTTTGATATTGTACAAATAAAATGGATATATTATAAAGGAAATCTTAGTAACATTTCTTCATGTGAATTTTTCTCTCCAGAAATACAAAAATTGTACACATCTTATAGCTGAGCGCCTGTGTAAGAGTGAGAAATTTTTAGCAGCTTGTGCAGCAGGTAAGTTAACTGCCCTCCTAAACCTTGAATAAAATTTTCATGTTCAAAAAAAAAAAGTATCTTAGTCTCTGGAAAGATAGCATATTTATTATATCAAATATAAATATGTTTTTCTGATACTTTTCTGAAAATATTTGATATATTTTTTGCCTTATTACTCTTCCAAGTAAAATTTGGTAACACACGAAAAATGTTTTAAATGGGCAGAAATATTTACTTCATTAAAAACTTAGTATAAGTGCTTTATTTAAGAAAAAAATATTTTAACAAAAAGATTGGCACAAAATATCAAAACCTTAAGCTTTTGTTGAAGCCTCAGCTGTTTTCAGTCAAGTTTCTTTTCTTTGATCTATCACTGGAAATAGTGTTTTTGTTCTCTTTCTGCTGCTTCTCCTCCTATCCATGTTATGAAGCGATGGTGATCCTATTTTATTTTACTAAGATATTAAATTGTGGGAGGCCAAGGCAGGCGGATTATTTGAGCTCAGGAGTTCGAAACCAGCCTGAGCAAGAGCGAGACCCCGTCTCTACTAAAAAATAGAAAGAAATTAATCAAACAACTAAAAATATATAAAAAATATTAGCCGGGCATGGTGGCGCATGCCTGTAATCCCAGCTACTCGGGAGGCTGAGGCAGAAGGATCACTTGAGCCCAGAAGTTTGAGGTTGCTGTGAGCTAGGCTGACGCCACGGCACTTTAGCCCGGGCAAAAGAGTGAGACTCTGTCTCAAAAAAAAAAAAAAAAAAATGATATTAAATTGTATAAGCATAAATTAGGACTTGGTCTTCTCTCTCCCTTTGTCACTATTGATACTCCTTTTATAGTTTACTATGATCGATCTGACATATCATTAGTCTATTGACTGCACAAAACACAAAAGTTTATGTAACTCAGGTGATACATTGTTTTACAGCTTAACAGAAAAACCCTTGGATTTCTTATTAATTCTACCAATGAAAACATGCATTGTCCATGCTATTTAAAAAGATCACTGATGCCCAAAGAAACTGTTAATACATGCCCTGAAAAATTTTCTAACTCAATAAATTTGTTTTACAAAGTGTAATAGTGCTGTGAACATTATTGAAAAAGCTTTTAGCATAGAAGGGAGAACGTAAACCTAACCTAAAATAAAGAATAACGATAGTAATAATAATTAAAGTAATACCACATTTTATTTTGGATTTTAACACCTTAGATTTATGTTTTATTTAGTAACATTTAGAATTATAATTATTTGTCATGGAAAAGATTATATACAATGTTCAGCAATATTGTAGGCCTCTCACTATCCAAAAAAAAATAGTTCAAAGATAATGTTGGCAGTGTAACTTAAGAGTCTCATGTTGAAAAAGGTTGACTTTTATTTGATATTTGGTCTTTATTGCTTATCACTTGTCAGAACCAAAATTCTTTTTTGACTGACAGTTTATTTGCTTTCTAGGAAAGTGGATATTAACTAAGGACTACATAATTCATAGTGCCAAAAGTGGCAGATGGCTTGATGAAACAACTTATGAATGGGGATATAAAATTGAAAAAGACTCCCATTATTCACCTCAAATGCAATCTGCACCCAAAAGATGGCGTGAAGAACTGAAACGCACTGGTGCTCCAGGAGCCTTCCATAGATGGAAAGTTGTCCTCCTCGTCAGAGCTGATAAACGAAGTGATTCTCTTGTAAGGTAGGATGTTATCACATAAAAGCTAAAGCAATGAGTGATAAAACAATTTTAGTTTGTATGAATAATTTTTTATATTTCATTGCAATTATTAACTTAGTCCAAATGAGCTATGGTGATTTACTCCTTGATCTCCTAGGTAAACCATACTGCTCATTTGGGTGTCTCTAATAGAACAAAATCTACTTTATGGTATAGCTTTGGATTATTCTGGATATCTCCATTGTGTTTATATGCCACATTTTCTTTATCTAGTCATCTGTTGATGGACACTTAGATTAATTCCGTAACTTGGCTGTTGGAAATAATGCTATAATAAAAATAGGAGTACAGGTATCTCTTTAACATACTGATTTCAGATATTTTGGATATATACCCAGAAGTAACATCGCTGGATCATATGGTAACTTTTTTAGTTTTTTGAGGAGCTTCCATACTGTTTTCCATAATGGCTGTATTAATTTACTTTCCCAGCAACAGTGTACTAGGGTACTCTTTTCTCCACATCCTTGCCAATAATCATCTTTCATTTTTGTGATAATAGCCATTTTGACAGATATGAGATTTAATTTTGATTTCCATAACAATTAGTGATGTTGAGTATTTTTTAATTTATCTGCTAGCCATTTGTACTTCTTTTGAGAAATGTCTATTCAGATCCTTTGCCCATTTTTTAATCAGGTTATTTGTTTTCTTTCAATTGAGTTTTGAGTTGCTTATCATCAGTTAGTATCTTGAATATTAAGCATTTTTCTGATGTATGGCTTGCAAATATTCCATTCCGTAGGTTGTCTCTTCACTCTGTTAATTGTTTGCTGTGCAAAAACTTTTTAGTTTGATGTAATCTCATTTTTCTATTTTTGTTGTCTGAGCTTTTGGAGTCAAATCCAAAAAGATCATTGCCTAGTTTTTCCCTTTTATTTTCTTCTAGTAGTTTTACAGTTTCAGTTATTATGTTTAAGTCTTTAATCCATTTTGAGCTAATACTCGTATATGGTATAAGATAGTCTCATTTTGTTGTTCTGCATGTGACTATCTGGTGTTCACCATGCCATTTATTGAAGAAACTATACTTTTCCCATTGGTAGTCTTAGTACTTGTGTTGAAAATTAATTGATAATACATGTATGGGTTCATTTCTGGGCTATCTGTTCTTTTGGTCATAGAGTCTATTTTTATGCCAGAACCAGCTGTTTCAATTACTATGTATTTGTAGTATATTTTGAAATCTAGTAGTGTTATGCCTTCACTTTTGTTCCTTTTGCTCATGATTGCCTTGGCTATTCATGGTTTGTTATGAATCTGTGTGAATTTTAGAATTGTTTTGTCTATTTCTCTGAAAAATGAGATTGTAGTTTTGGTAGAGAATGCATTGAATATGTAGGTTGCTTTAGGTAATATGGACATTGTAACAATGTTAATTTTTCCAATCCATGAACATATCTTTTCATTTGTTTATGTTGTCTTCAATTTCTTTCATTAATGCTTTATAGTTTTTAGTGTGCAGGTCTTTTACCTTCTTGGTTAAATTTATTCCCAAGTATTTTATTTATTTATTTTTTTTGTAGCTATTGTAAATGGGATTATTCTCTTGATTTCTTTTTTGGAAACTTTCTTTTTATTGTATAGAAATGCTACTGGTTTTTACATGTGGATTTCGTATACCACAACTTTACTTGTTTATTCTAACAGGTTTTTTTTGGTGTAATCTTTAGGGTTTTCAATATATAAGGTCATGTTACCAGCAAGCAGTAATAATATCAATTCTTTCTTTCCAGTTTGAATGCCTTTCATTTATTTCTCTTGTCAAAATTACACTGACAAGAAATTCCAGTATTATATTGAATAGAAGTGATGAGAGTGGACATTCTTCTCTTTTTCCTAATCTTAGAAGAAAGGCTTTCAACTTTTCACCATTGATTATAATGTTAATATAATCATACAATCTTTTGGCTTGTCATATATGGTTTTTATGGTGTTGAGGTATGTTCTTTCTATGCCTAGTTTGTTGAGAGTTTTTATGGTGAAAGGATGTTGAATTTTGTCAAGTGCTTATTCTGTATCAACGTGAAGATCATACGGTTTTTGTCCTTCATTCTGTAAATGTGTAAATGTGTATGTTGAACCATCCTGGCATCCCTGGGATAAATCCCACTTGATCATGGTGAATTATTCTTCTAATGTGCTATTGAATTCTGTTTACTAGTGTTTTACTGAGGATTCTTGTATCTATGCTTATCAGGGATATTGACCTATAATTTTCTTTTTAATAATGTCCTTGTCTGGCTTTGGTATCAGGGTAATGCTGGCCTTATAAAAAGAATGAAGAAGTATTCCCTCCTCTTCATCAATATTTTGGAAGAGTTTGAGAAGAATCGGTCTTAGTTCTTAGCATTTGGTAGAATTCAGCAGTGAAGCCATCAGGCCCTGGGCTTTTCCTTCATGGAATACTTTTCACTGCTGATTCAATCTCTTTGCTTGTTATTCATCCATTAAGATTTTCTATTTCTTCATGATTCAGTCTTGGTAAATTGTATATATGTAGAAATTTATCATGTTCTTCTGAGTTATCCAGTTTGTTTGGCATGTAATTGTTCGTAGTAATTTCTTATGGTCCTTTGTGTTTCGGTGGTATCAGTTGTCATTACTCCTCTTTCATTTCTGGTTTTATTTGAATCTTCTCTCTCTTTTTCTTAGTCTAGCTAATGGTTTACTGATTTTCTTTATCCTTCAGAAAGGCAACTCTTTGTTTAATTGATTCTTTTCTATCTTTTCCATGTCTCTATTTTATTTATTTCTACTTTGATCTTTGTTATTTCCTTCCTTCCGCTGACGTTGGGTTTAGTTTTTTCCTTTTCTAGTGCCTTGAGTTATAATGTTTGATTGTTTGAGATCTTTGTTTTGTGATGTAGGCGTATATTGCTATGAATTTTCCTCTTAAAACTGTTTTGCTGTGTCCTATAAGTTTTCATATGTTATTTTACCATTATAATTTGTTTCAAGATGTTTTGGTTTTTCTTTTGATTTCTTCTTTGACCCATCTGTTGTTCAGGAGCATGTTGTTTAATTTGTATGTATTTGTGGATTTTCCAGGATTTCTCCTGTTACTGATTTTTAGTTTCATACCTTTAGAGTCAGAAAATATAGTCAGTATAATTTCAATCCTCGTAAATTTGTTCAGACACGTTTTGTGGCCTAAGATATGATCTATTCAGAAGACTCTTCCATGCACACTAAAGAAGAATATATATTCTATTACTTTTGGATGAAATATTACGTATATGTTTGTTCGGTCTATTTGGTCTAAATTGTAGTTCAAGTCTAATGTTTCCTTAATAATTTTCTGCTGGCATGATCTGTTCATTATGATAGTGGAGTGCTGCTAAAGTCCCATATTTTTGTACATCATGCATTGCTTCATGATGGAAACGTTTTCTGAGAAATGTGTCAGGCTATTTTATTGTATGAACATCATAGTGTGTATTTACACAAACCTAGGTGGTGTAGCCTAGTACATGCTTCAACTATATGGTATGACTTTTGCTCACAGGCTGTAGAACTGTCCAACATGTTACTACAGTGAGTATTGTAGGCAATTGTAACATAATGGTAAGTATTTGCATACCTATACATATCTAAACATGGAAAAGGTACAGTAAAAATATGGAATTATGACTTTATAGGTCCATCATCGTATATGCAGTCTGTAATTGACCAAAATGTCATTATGCGACATGTGACTATATCGTAATCTATCTCTTCTGTCAGATCCTTTAATATTTACTTTATATATTTAAGTGCTCTAATATTGAGTGTATATGTACTTAGAATTGTTATATCACCTGAATGAATTGACTTCTTAATCGTTATATAACGACTTTTGTCTGTTTTTACAGTTTTTCTACTTAGCATATTTTGTCTGATAGCTAGCTCTGCTCTCGGTTTTCATTTGCATGGAATATCCTTCTCCATCACTTGATTTTCAGACTTGTGTGTGTGTCCTTAAAAGTGTAGTTAGACTCTTGTAGGCAGCATATGTTGGCTCTTTTTTTTTTTTTTAATCTATTTAACCACTGTGTGTCATTGGATTGGAAAATGTATCTGTTTACATTCAGAGTAACTGTTGATAGCTAAGGACTTACTACTGACATTTTGTAATTTATTTTCTGGTTAATTTGTATATCCTTTTTTTCTTTGCCTGTTGCTGTCCTCCATTGTGGCTTGATGGTTTTCTGTAGTGGTTTACTTTGATTCCATTCTATTTACATTTTGTACATCTACTGTAGATTTTCCTATGTGGTTACCATGAGGATGAGGTTTACATAAAAAGTCTTGTTCCTTTTTTTTTTTTTTTTTGAGACAGAATCTAGCTTTGTCACCTGGACTAAACTGCAGTGGTGTCATCAAAGCTTTACCTGCAACGTCAAACTCCTGGGCTCAAGGAATCCTCCTGCCTCAGCTTCCCAAGTAGCTGGGACTACTGGCACACACCACCATGCCCAGATAATTTTTCTATTTTTTGTAGAGATGAGGTCTTGCTCTTGCTTAGGCTGGTCTTGAACTCCTGGCCTAATGTAATCCTCCCGCCTCAGCCTCCCAAAGTGCTAGGATTACAGGTGTGAGCCACCATGACTGGCCAACATCTTATTCTTATAACAGACTATTTCAAGCTGTAATTTAACTTAGATCACATATAATAACACCCCTCCTACTTCCTATTTTCAATGTCAAAATTTGCATCGTTTTGTAATTTGTATCCCCTAACAATTAATTTTATCTATAGATATTTTAATAATTGATTTGTCTATTAACCACCGTACTAGAGAGAAAATTGCTTTGCTCACCACCATTTCAGTGCAGAATATTCTGAATATAACTTTATATTACTTATTGAGTTTTGTACTTTTGTATGTTTTATGTTATTGATTAGTGGCTTATTGATACAACTTAAAGAACTCCTTTTTGTAACTGCTATAGGGCAAGCCTAGTGGTGATGAACTTCCCTTAATTTTTGTTTGTTTGGGAAAATTTTTATTTTTCTCTCATTTCTGAAAGACAGCCAGGTAAAATATTCTCAATGAGCTGTTTTTTTTCCTTCAGTACTTTGAGTATATCATTCCACTTTTTCCTGGCCTACAAGGTTTCTGCTGAGACATACACTAATTGTTATATTCCTACTCCCTTGTCTGTGATATATTTCTTATCTCTTGCTGTTTTCAGAATTTTTTCCTTTCTTTTTGATAGTTTGATTATCAGGTGCCTTGGTGAACTCCACCTGGAGTTGAATTTGATTGGAGGCCTCTGTACTTCTTGTCCCTGGATGTTGGCATTTTTCCACAGATTTGGCAAGTTTTCAGCCATTATTTCTTTAAATATTTTCTTGTACCTTTTTTTTCTTTTCATGCTGAAACTAATTTTATATGAAAATTAGGTCTTTTGATGGTGTCCCATAATGCTAATGTACATGTTTCATTCTTTTTCATTCCTTTGTCCTTTTGCTTCTCTGACTCATAAATTTCAAATGTTCTGTGTTTAAACTCACTGATTCTTTCTTCTGCTTGATTAAGCCTGTTGTTGAAGCTTTCTATAGCATTTTTCATTTCAGTAGTTGTATTCTTCATCTCTAGGATTTCTATTTGGTTTTTGTTTATTGTTTCTTTGTTAATCTTCTCATTTTGTTCATGTATTGTTTTCCAGATTCTATTTAATTTTTTATCTGTATATCCTTGTATTTCATGGAACTTCTTTAAGAGGATTATTCTCAATTATTTGTCATTTCACAGATCTCCTTTTCTTTAATGTCTATTTTTGAAACTTTGTTAGTTTCTTTTGTAGATGTCATGATTTCCTGATTCTTTGTAATCCTTGTGTTTTTGCATTTGTGTCTATGCATCCGAGGAGATAGTCATCTCTTCCGGCTTTTACAGGTGTTTTTTGGCAGGGATAGACTTTCACTATTTTGTCTGTGATTTTGTACAGACCAGCTGGTACTGACTCCAGGTAGACAGACCTTGCATCTTGGTTCTCTTCGTAGCTGGACTGCTGCCTTTGCTCTGATTTCAAAAGGACGAAGTATGTTGGCTGGGCTCTACTCTTTGCGTGAGAACATTGGCTTAGCTCTGTAATCAGGTAGAGCTCCTGGCTGGGCACTGCAGTTGCCTTCAGTCAGTCAACCAGGCACCCAGGTGTATTCCCTGGCCAGGTGGGAATTTAAGATCTGCAGCTGGACAAGTTTGCTGTCTGGGCCACAATATTAGGTAGAGTCGCTTCTTGGGCTGGACAGAACTAGCTGCTATACTCAGTACAAATACATGGTTGAGGTTTACCTCCCTGCCTAGTCAGGGCCTTGGGGTAGTCTTTGAGGCTGAGATGAGCACTGTTTAAACTTCTGGATGTAGCAGAACTAACCCTCTCACTTAGCTCAAATATACTGTAGTGGACATTACTTTCCTTAAGTGGGGTCTTGGGATGGGTTTAGAGGCTGCCCGGAGCATGTTTAAAGTCCTGAGTATTGAGAACTAGTACAACTACTTGCTGAAATGCTCTGTGGCAGTCCTGTTCCTCCCTAAGCAGGGTCTTGGGATGGATGTTGAGGTTGCACAAAATGCTGTTTAAACTCCCATTTGGGGCAGAACTAGCCCCTGATCTTCAGCAAATTGTAACATGGTGTCTCACTCCCTGGGTGGAGCCTTGGGGTAGAGTCTGAGGCTGGGCCTGAGGGTAGCTATCTGAGGATTCCAACCAAGTGGAACTTCCCACCATTTCTGGGAGCAACCATCTCAACTTTGCAGGTGGACCATGCTGTTAGCTGATACCATTCATCAGGTGCCACCGATGGCAGGTGCACTGACCTACCAGCAAGATCTGTGCCCTGGTTACTGTGAGCTGTGCCTCTTTGCCTTGTTTCTACCTAACCTCAGATAGTATAGCTGTGCCTTTACTCCCTGTGCTCCCTTTGAGGTGACACTGGGGTGGGCTTCCTGGGAAGTGTCTCAGAATTCTGCAGAAGCTGGATGTCTGCGTCCAGTTTTCTTTGCCCACTGTAGAAACATGAGCCCTGGGGAATCTTCTGTGTGGCACTAAGCCAGTTTGGGTGAGAAAGAAGTGTGATGCAGTCAAAGTGAGACCATTTCTCTTACCATCTTTTGTAATTTTTATAATGTTCTGTAGTCTACACAAGTGTCCCAGGCATGATATTAATGAGATTTGTCTGGCACTAATACAGCCGCTTTAGCTTTCTTTTGAAAAATGTTGGCATGTACAGAATTTTGTATTCTTTTACATAAAATGGACTTCTTATAGACAGTCTAGAGTCGAGTGTTACTTTTTAAATATAATTTGACAATTTCTGCCTTTAATTGCATTGTTTAGGTTTAATGTGATTGTTGACAAATTGAATTTAAATCTACTATCTTGCTGATTGTTTTCTTTTTGTCCCATCTTTTCTTTGTCTGTTTTCCCCTTTTTTCGCTGACATCTTTTGTACTAGTTGAGGGTTTTTAATGGTTTTCTTTCATCTCCACATTGGATTATTACTTATATCCAATATACTTACATATATAGAAGGATACCCATTGTATTATATCTTTTTTAATGATTGCACTAGTGTTTATAATATATATCTTTAACTGTTCACAGTCAACTATCAAATAGTATTATGCCTTTTTCACGTAGCATAAAACCTTATAGCAGTATAAAGTTGACCCTTGAACAAAAAACAGTGTTAGGGTTCTGACCCTGCCATGCAGTCAAAAATTCATGTGTAACTTTTCGCTCCCCAAAATCTTAACTACTAGTAGCCTATTGTTGACTGGAAGCCTTAACTGTAACATAATAGTCAATTAACATGTATTTTGTTTGTTGTATGTATTATATACTATATTCTTACAGTAAAATAAGCTATAGAAAAGAAACCATGACTAAGAAAATCATAAGAAAGAAAAAATGTATTTACTATTCATTAAGTGGAAGTGGATCAATATATATATCTTCATCCTCTTTGTTTTCACATTGAATAAGCTGAGTAGGAGGAGGGCTTGGTCTTGCTCTCTCAAGGGCAGCAGAGGCAGGCAGAATAGGTAGAGGAGGTTGAAGGGGAGACAAGAGAGACAGTCACATTTGCATAAATTTTATTGAAAAAATCTACATGAGTGGAACTCTGTTAAGGGTTAACTGTACTTCTAATCTGTTCTTCTTATCTTTTTTCTGTTAATGACCTCTCTGTATATTATAAACCCCCAAATACCTTGATAAAATTTTACTTTTGCCAGTCAGTTATTTTTAAGGTGATTAAAAATAATGAAATGCACATTCTGTATTTGATTTCATTTTTAAGATTTTCCAGCATCAATCATTTCTTTGTGTAGATCTAGATTTTGCTATGGTCTCATAGTACTTTAGCCCAAAGAACTCCTTTAACAGTTCTTATGATGCAGGTATGCTGGCAATGATTTATCTCATCTTTTATTTATCTGAGAAGGCCTTTATTTTTGAAAAAATATTTTCACTGGATATAGAATTATGGGTTGACAGGTTTTTTTTTGTTGTTTTTTTTTTTTACTTTCAGTAATTATAGATTCTGTTTCACTGGCTTCTTTCTGGCTTGCATAGCTCTGATAGAAATCAGCTGTGATTCTTTTCTTTCTTTCTCTGTGTATAATTTCTTTTTCCCTGATTTCCTTCAAGATTGTCTCCTAATCTTTCCTTTTTAGCAGCTTGATTATAATATGTATAATTTGTGAGTGTGTGTGTATTTAGTTCATTTATTTCATTTGAAGTTCTCTGAGCCTCTTGTACCTGTGAGGTGTTTTGTTTGTTTTGTTTTGTCTTAAATATGGAGAATTCTGTTTCTTCTATTGTGTTGTTGTTCTTCTGGAACTCCATTGCATGTATTTTAGATGTTTCAGTTCCATTCCACAGCTATTGTATGCTGGATTTTTAAAAATAATTTTTGTATTTTAGTACGCATAATTTCTATTGACTTCAAGTTCAGTGATTCCTTTCTCATTTGTTTTCAGTCTCTGATAAACCTGTCAAAGAAATTCTTCTTTCATATAGTGCCTTTTATTTCTACCATTTCCATTGGACTTTCTGGTGAATTCCTCATTTCTTCATGCGTATTGTCCTCCTTATTTCTTAAATCCTTTATCATGTCAGTTACAGTTATTTTAAAGCTGTTTTGTACTAATCTCAACAGAGGGATTAGATCTCAGTCTATACTGTTGGCTCTTTTATCTCTTGACAAGGGTTTGATTTTTTCTTACCTGTCATGTGTGGGATTTTTTGTTTGTTTATTGTTGTTTGTTTTTTAGGAGACAGGGTCTTACTCTGTTACTCATACTGGAGTGCAGTGGCATGATCTATCAT
Source organism: Avahi laniger (assembly GCA_963575035.1). NCBI lineage: Eukaryota > Metazoa > Chordata > Mammalia > Primates > Indriidae > Avahi > Avahi laniger. Next base: position 43,922 of record CAUYSK010019612.1, on the reverse strand, counting down.
AGCTCAATTATAGCTTGGAACTCCTTGGCTCAGGCAATCCTCCTGTCTCAGCCTCCCAAGTAGCTGGAACTACAGATACATGGCACCATGCCCAGCTATTTTTCTTTTTTCTTTTCTTTTCTTTTCTTTTGAGATGGGGTTTTGGGGTTTTGCTGCATTTCCTAGGCTGGTCTTGAACTCCTGACCTCCAGCAATCCTCCTGCCTTACAACTCCTGGGCTCAAGGGATCCTCCTGCCTCAGCCTCCCAAGTATCTAGGATTACAGTCATGAGCCACTGTACCCAACTATTTTGTATTTTTTATTGCATGCCAGATATTACATGTAGAAGAATAAGAGGTTGATGTGAACTATATTTCTATCCAAAAATGGGCCTACCTCTTTTATGAGGCAGTTAGTATGGGCAGTTGAGTTAATACTGTCAATTATTGAGCTTGTGCTATGGTTTGACCATCCCCACCCAAAACTCATGTTTAAATTTAGTTGCCACTGTGACGGTATTAGGAGGTAGGGCCTTTAAGAGATAGTTAATAATATCATTGCAGAAGTGGCTTTGTTATAAAAGTGATTTCTTTTACATGTGCTCACTTGACCTTCCACTTACTCACCATGGGATAACACAGCAAGAAGGCCATCATCACAACTCTTGGACTTCCAGAACTGTGAGCCAAGTAAACTACTTTTCTTTATGAATTACCATGTCTTCAGTATTCTGTTAAAACAGCAAAAAACAAGTAAGACAGGTGGATTTGGGTTTTGTTAATGCTATAGTCACCGCTTCACCCAACAGCAATGGACTTCAGTTTGTTTGTGCTGGAGCACTGGAGAGTTTTTAATCAGTGTTCTTGCTCTACCCTCATCTTTCACCAATCCCTGCACTGCTCCGTCACAGAAGGAGTCCCCTTCATGGTCTTCCTTCTCTCTTGCTACTCATTTCTAGGCCAAGGTTATGGATGGTATATTCTCAGTTCTGCTAGACAAGCTTCAGTCTTAAGCATTCTCCATTCTACTGGTCCCTGGGTTAGTACTTTCTCAGCATTTGTGTCTTAACCTCCCATTGCAGCTAAATTCTGCCTTGTCTTTGTGGGCAGGATATTGGGCAAGAGTGAGTTTCCGGCCTCTCCCTCAGTATTAGAACTGTGCTATATATTGGTGCAAGATCCTGGGCCTTGCAGAATCTTGAACCATTTCTTCTTGCAGGACAGAATATGTTCTTATTCCTACCCAAATGACTTAAGACTTTTGCTTAATATGAGAGAAAGGTTCAGGGACGTAGGCCTAGTTTTTTGTCTTTCCCACCCACCTATGCTCCTCTTTTTCTTCTGACCTATCCCCAGTCTTTTCAATGAGCCATTATTGGAGACCGAGGGCAAAGAGCTTGCAAGTGAGGACTGGCTTCCCTATGTCGGGGACTTCCAGTTTTCTAAACTGTCAACCTAGCTGTACTCGACCCTTAAATTTTTTAAATTTTACCTGATTCTTATACACTTGTATGGAAGCCACTTCTCTCCTGTGCTCTACCAACATGAAATAGTGTGGATGTCCAATCTCTTCACAGAGGTGCTTATCACTCTTAAGAAATCAGCTTACTTGATTGACTTGTTAATTGGTTTTCTGATGGACTCAATAAAAGTTATTTTTTTTTGTTGTTAATATTTCTAGTCAGGGAACAAAATGTTATGATTTTGTAGATTGTTTACCTTTTTCTTTTTGTTAGGTGGTGGCAGTGTTCACTTGAAACAAGCCTAAGCAGAAACAGAACTGCATGAAACTTTTAGGATGTATGTGTCTGTGTGTATGTCTTCTGAGTCTAAATGTTAAATGTATTTCTTAATGTAGATCAAGGCTAAAGTTTTTTAAAGGCTAACTTTTTGCTGGAGGGTTGGCAACTAGTTCCATTTTTTGTGCTCCAGAATGATTTTCTTGGAGATATTTGCCTTCTAGGATAGCTGCTTTCTTAGACTTCCTTCATTGTTCTTTTGGCTTATTGATGTGACTTTTCCTTAGGGAATACTGCATTAATAATATTCGTAGTTCGTAAAAGCCTTTCTTATGTCAATAAATGGATTGGTTGAAACAGTAGTATGATTTCTTAAACATCTGTTCTGAACAACTTATAATTTAAGAAATTACTGCAGTAATTATTCTCCATGATCCCCAAAGAAATTGATTCCTTCCAGAAAATTCTACTCCTACTCCTAGGAAGTAATTGATTTAGATAATTTGACCAAATATACTTAATTTTTCTAATACTTTCCATACCATTTACATTTTTATTTAGAGTTTTGGAGGCTGGAAAGGCAAATGTTATTTTACCAAAAAGTTCACCAAGTGGAATAACTCATGTGATTGCCAGTAATGCAAGAATCAAGGCTGAGAAAGAAAAAGATAACTTTAAGGCTCCATTTTATCCAATTCAATATCTAGGGGACTTTCTTTTAGAGGTAAGTAAAATAAACATTTTAAAATGTTTGTTATATAAAATTCCAATGTAGTAAAATATATATTAAAATTATGTTACAGAGTTTTAAAACATATGATTAGAGGTAATTTAAATGACACACTTTTCAAGGCAGTTGCTCTCAGTTACTTAAATATTCAAGAATACTTACAGTTTTGAAAGATCCTTGTTAAGTTTAAAATTTGTCTTAAGTCTGTACTTTTTGTTTTCAGTGATTCTGTGATACAGACTACGAAATAATTTTAAGCATTTGAATGTCAGTATAAATAAGATAGCCGTGGACTATATAGTATTATATTGTACCACATGAAAATTTTTGTATTATTTTCCCTTTGGAAAAGAGAGCTATTTATAAGGGCTTAGAAATACTTTTCTGTCCTATTCCCCTACCTCCCTCTCCTAACTTGATACAAATACCATTCCTCAAGTTGTTTGTATGGGAATCAAATCCTAGAAGAAACCCTCTGGGAGACAGGCAAAGAATTTATAAGAAAAGCACTCAAGGTAGAAGAGAAAGCTCGTATCTCCAGAAACAACCTTGAACTAGGAAAAAATCATCTCCTTCAGTGTTTCCCATCTCAATAGATACCTCATGTTTTATCTAATACTTTATGTCAGAGACTGGAGAATCACCCTAGAAATCTTCTTTCCTTTATTCCTCGTATCTTCTCAACTACCAAGTCCTATTGATATTATCTCAAATATCTCTTAACTCAAACAGCTTTTCTCCTTCTGTACTAACATCATACTGAGTTTATTGTCTTTCCTCTGTTTTTCCTGGAATAGACTCCTAATTACTCATCCTGTTACTGTACCTTTTTACTCTTAATTTCACAGAGACTCTTACCTTGTCCTTCTCTAGTATATTCTTGTTCATCCAGAAAGAATAATCAAAATGCTCTTTCTAAAACAATTCTGATCCTGTCACTCTCCTGCTTAAAACCTTTCAGTGGTTTCCCATTGTCCTTAGGATAAAGTCCTTAATTTCTAATATGGCTTACAAGTTCCCACAGGATTCCTGTCACTGCTACCTTTTCAGCTGTATTCTGCTTCCCTTTCTATGCTCCCTGTGCTATTAATATTATCAAAACTGACTTCTTCCACTTTCTTAACTAAGACCCTTCCTACCTCAGTGTCTTCTCAAAAGATACTTTCTCTGCCTTAAAAGGTCTTCCCCACTACTCCTTCATTCCCTGTGCCTTCCTGCCTTCTGCTCACTATTCAGGTTCCTGTTACAATGTTGCTCTTTGAGAAAGCCTCCCTGACCCCCTTATTAAGTTAGGTTCATGTATAATGTGTGCTCATAGAATTATTTTTGCTTCACAGTTCTCACTACAGTTACAGTTAAATAATCGGCTGATTTTTTCAATTAATATCTATTTTCCCATCTAAACCAAATGCTCCTTGTCATCAGAGGTCATGTTTACCATTTCCATAGTTACATCCCAATCACTTCGCATAGAGCCTGCACGTGGGTTCTCATTTAATATTTGTTAGGTTAATAGATGATTTATGAAAGACCTTTGAGTCTCCCAAAAATAGATGTAATATGTCTTTGTATAATTACCTTTCCATAGTGAGTAGGATATTTGACCTAGTACAAGGAATGGATCTGCTTGAAATACGGATAATCTCATTGTCCTTGACAATGATTAGTGTAGGAAGGAGCATGTGTACCAATTCTGATCAATGGGACATGAAGAGAAGTATGTAAGAGCTTCTAGGAAGTTTCTTCCTGACTCTGAAAAGAGAGGCACTGGTGGGATGCCTCCTGCTAGATGTGAACATGGAAGAGTGTAACCTGAGTTACTACTAGAAGACATTCTTTGACCTTGAGGAGAACTAGCCATAGGATGAAACCAGCCCTGTAGATTGCAGAGTGTAGAGAAAGAATCTGCACCGTTTATTTGCTAGATTAACCAACCCTGAAACCTGTCCTAGCATTGGACCGCATTGCTATTCTGTAAGGTAATACATTTCCATAATATTTAAATTAGTTTGAGTTGGTTTTCTATTATTTGAAACCAAAAGCATCCTCTCTGATAGGCCTCTCTAAATAGTTTAAATTTAGTATTAAGTGTCAACAGAATGAAAGTCGTTCTTAACTAGATTAGTAAAGGTGTGAGAATTTTCCCTTTTCTATGAAAAGAAATGGTCAGAGTGCAACATATATGCAGTTATAAAGTTGAAAACCATAAAAGATACATAACGTTGAAATTATACTTGGTTGATTGTCTAAATCATTTTTACATATATACAGAAAGAAATTCAGAATGGTGAAGATTCCCAAGCCAATTCTATTTGGACCAAACATAACAATCAAGAAAAAAACAAAGATTTCGGGGAAGATATGGGATTTCTTGAAATGAAAGGTGCCTTAAGAGAGACCACATGTAAAACAAAGGTAAAATTTATAGACTGAAAAACATAAATTTCTGGTATTTCTTACAGAATTGTTTGAGAGACAAAACATTGTGGAAATAACATGGATTTTGATATCAGAAAGCTGGTGTTTGAACCATGTGTTTATAGTCTGTCTATGACTTGACCATATTAAGACATTGCCCTATATTTCAATAAGAAATAATGCATATATGCATATAGAAACACAGTGTTCCTCATACATAGTATATTCTCAACACATGGTAATTACTTAAAATCTTCTGTATGTTTAATGTAACATGTGTGTCTTATAAATCATTTTTCTTACCTGTTAGCACTATGTATATTCAGAATTCATCTTCTAAACTCAGGTAATTACATGCATTTAGAACAAAATTCAAAAAAACACAAACGAATTCTATTTTGATTAACATGGAAAACGAAAAAACAGGAAGAACTTTGAACCTGGAACAATGAAAGGTATCTCAAGAAAGCACTTATGTTGCTCTTGAAGTACAATTTTTCAAACGGCAGCAGCAACCAAAAAGACATTATTAGTTCTACTCTAAAAGAGCTAATGTTCAATTATGTTCAATTTCATATCATGTTTTATAAAACAGTCTGGTTAATTTATTAAATTATCATTAGCTTAGTAATTATTGGTCTAAACTAAAATATTTTTAGGTGTAACTGGGAAGAAATTCAAAATAAATTATTTCTACTGTATCTGTCAAATATTTTTGAAAGATAATTCTAGGAACAATTTGGAACTTAACTAGTTCCTTAAGAAATCATTTATGGCAAGTTTAGCTCAAACTTTCTAATCTTAAAATATTTTTATAGTTTTTCCTAGCTTTTCCAAAGTGTAATTGATATTTATGAGACTTGTAAGACTACTTTCTCTTAATTAACTGCATGAGCATTTTTTTGTTTTGTTTGTTTTGTTATGCTTTTATTATTTTATTTTTTTTATTTTTTTTGAGACAGAGTCTTGCTCTGTTGCCTGGATTAGAGTGCTGTGGCATCAGCCTAGCTCACAGCAACCTCAAACTCCTGGGCTCAAGCAATCCTCCTGCCTCAGCCTGTTGAATAGCTGGGACTACAGGCATGCACCACCACACCTTGCTAATTTTTTCTTTCTTTTTTTTTTTTTTTCAAGTAGAGACAGGTCTTGCTCTTACTCAGGCTGGTCTTGAACGCCTGACCTCAAGCGATCCTCCCGCCTTGGCCTCCCAGAGTGCAAGGATTACAGGTGTGAGCCTCCATGCCTGGCCCATTAGCATGTTTTAATAAGAGTCTTTTTGAGTTGATGTGCCTGTTGAAGTATGCATTGTAAACCATGGTATATTTTTACATAAAGAAAGGAATGTAAAATAATAATGGAGTTAAATAAATTTGGGCTGGGTGTGATGGCTCATGCCTGTAATTCCAGCACTTTGGGAGGCCGAGGTGGGGGAGGATCACTTGAGACCAGGAAGGAGTTCAAGACCAGCCTGAACAACATAGCAAGACCTGTCTCTATAAAAAATTAGCTACACATAGTGGTATGTGGCTGTAGTCCCAGCTACTCAGGCTGAGGCAGGAGGATCCCTTGAGCCCAGGAGTTCAAGGCTGCAGTGAGCTGTGAGTAGCCACTGCTCACCAGCCTGGGTGACAGAGCAAGATCCTGTCTCAAAAAATAATAATAAATAAATAAATAACAGATTTGGTTTTGAATAAACATGGGAAAAATAATAGAGACTGTAAAAGGTACAGAAATTATTAAAATACATCTACAGTCATGTGCAGCATAATGATGTTTTGGTCAATGATGGACCGCCTATATGCCAGTGGTCTCATAAGATTATAATGCTGTATTTTTACTGTAGCTTTTTTATGTTTATATGTTTAGATACACAAATTCTCAGTGTTATGTTGTAGTTGCCTACAGTATTCAGTATAGTAATATGCTATACAGGTTGTAGCCTAGGAGCAAAAAGCTATACATCAGATAGTCCAGGTATGTAGTAAACTGTACCATTTAGGCTTGTGACAGTATACTCTATGATGTTTGCATGATGATGAAATCGCCTAATGATGTGTTTCTCCGAACATATCCCATTGCTAAGAGGCACATGACTTACATACAACCTTTTGAGTTTCTTTTAGAGAGAATTTGGTTTCTTTTAGAATTCAAGAGCTTATATTTAAAATTGAGATAGAAATTTCTTTCTTTAAATCAATTTCTTAGTTTAATAAAAAATATGGTTCATAATACTACTTTGAATTAAACATACGTAAGCTAGGCAAACTAAATTGTGTGTATGTAAGCATACTATAAAGCTTTGTGAACTAAGACATTTATTTTCTGCTGCTTTATCTTGGTGCAACTCAGAGATAACGTAATTCACAGGGCTCTTTACTGTATTTAATATCATATGTATATTTTAAAAAACCTATGTTCCTGGGTGGGTTTTTCTTTTGTGACTTGCATTGGTTATGTTGAAGCTATATTTAATCCACAGTCTAACTAAATTATTTTTAAAAACATGCAGAAAGAAATGCAAAATTGTGATGAAGATGTTAACATTAGTTCTGTTTTGACTGAACATCACAAAAAAGAAAAATTTGGAGGCTCCAGAAAAGATTTGAAATTCGTTAAAATGAGAAATACCTTAGGAAGACGTATATATGGAAATCAGGTAAAACTTGCCAAATTAAAAATAATTTCTTTATATTTTATACTTTTTTTCTAAATTTTCTAAGTTTGTCATTTATGACATTTTTTCTGAAGTACATGCACAAAAGTGTTTATAAAACATTCAAGTATAGTTTTAAAAAGAATATAAAAATGAATGCTATGTACTCACCAGATAGGTTAAGATACAGAGCCTTACCAATTGTTAAGGCCCTGCTTTGTCATTTCCTAATTGCATACCTTTTTCTGTCTCTAATTCAGAAATTACCTTTATCTTAGAATTTGTATTAACTATTTTCTTGCTTTTCATTATAGCTTTAATAGCTATGTTTGTATCTCTAACTATATATTGTTTAGTTTTGTCTGTTAATGATTACTTTGTAGTTCATGTTATTTATAGACTATTTTTGCTGGTGTATATATGTTTCATTGTTTGACTATGCCAAAATTATATCTTTTATCCATTATACTATTGATAAGCATTTGGGTTCCTTTTTGTTGGTTCGTGTGTTTGATTAATTGGTTGGTTTTTGCAATTCTGCTGTGAATGGTGTGAACATTATCTTGTGTAATTCTTGGTACACATGTTCGGGAATTTCTGTGGCATAGGATATATTGTTAGGAGTGGAGTTGCTGGGTCATGAGGACTGTGCATGTTCAACTGTACTAAGTAATGCCCACCTGTTTTTCAAAATGTTTTACGAATGTACGCCCACTCCAACAGTAGATGAGATTCCTGTTGTATGTAACTCTTTATTTTTTAATGTAGTATACTTGTGAGTAAATCACTCTTCTTGAGTTTATTTGGATTTTGTAGCATATATCATTCATGTTGAGATTTGTTTAATTCTGGTCTAAATACACGTAGAAGGAAATTAAGAAAAAAGATGAAGATATTCAAAGGAGGTATACTTTGAGGAAAAAACACAAAAAAGAAAAAGAAAGCAATTACAAGAAAAACGTCGAACATGACAAAATTAAAAGTACCTTAAGAAAGCATATATATTATAAAGATCAGGTAAAACTTTTTGTAATCTAAGCTGTAGTTTTAATTGTTTTTGTCTGTTCTCTAATATAATGTAGATATATAAACTGATTCTTGTTATTACTTGCTGTGTTAAATATAACCTTCATGTCTTACAAAAAAACTCTTGAGTTGATCGCTGTGATATTCATAGTTAATGTTATAATTAACTTTAGGTCACAATGGAAGTATTTTTACATGAATACACAAAGAAATTTGAGTTAATAATTAAGATACTTGAATGAATTTTGTCTTGCCTGAATGTAACAAGAAAAAGAAACAAAGGTTCTGAAAAAGAGGCTGTATTTGTTCAAATAAAAAAGCCTTAAAACTACATATGTGTGTAGTTTAGGTAATATATTCTAATGTAAATTTTATTTTCTGTCTTACTCTTCCTTGGTATAATTCAGGCCATTTTTTATAAGATCGCTTGTCTTTTAAATGGGATTCTTCTTGGATAAATATTTCCTAGAGTATAACTTCATTTTATAGTCTAAACCACAGTATGTTTATATACATATTCTCAGAAGGACCTTCAGAAAAATGATGAAGGTAAATAAGTAATGAATGTAGTTTTATGTGAACATGGCAACAACAAAAGGAAAGAGGTTCCAGGAAAGATTTGAAACAGGTTAAAAATGAAAAGTACCTTAAGAAAGTAGATATATAAATATCAGTTAAAACTTCACAAACTGAAATGTTTGCTTTTTAAACTTTTTATTTCATTATATAATCTCGATATATGATTGTGAGGATGAATCTTTGCTGTGATTAACACTGTTTGGATGTGTTCTTCTTGTATTGTCCTTTTGTGATATCATCTGTGTTGACACTATCTTTCATACATTTTCTGAATTTTTTTTTACTTTGGTGTATACAGAAAGAAATGAAGAACTCTGTTTTTGCTGATTATACCAAAGAATCAAAAACCAAGGATATCAGGACAGATGTGGATATTATTGAAATAAAAGATGCCTTAAGGAAGCACATATATAGAGCTCAGGTAAAACTTGACACACTAAAAATTTTATATAATTTCCTTCTCTAGTGTAACTTGATTTTATATATGCACATATGTATACATTCATACATCATGTATACATATCATACGTATAATTCATTAGTGTGTTTAATATGTCTTCAAATAATTTTCTTAGTTTATTAGTCTATTATGTAGTAATGTTATTTGGACATTTATTAAATATCCTGAAGTCTGTGCCATTTGTACTCCAGTAATGTAACAGATAAAATTATGTGTTAACATCTGCTATAACTTTTTGTTGGACATTTACTAGCCTGATAATGAAGGATGAGGGCTGGAAAATCTTTTTCTGTTGTCATGGTTCACCCTCAGTCATAGGCAGGCCTTGTGTTCCCTCTTTAGGAGTAAAGGTATTGGTTGTTTTTGGGTTTTTTTCCTGTTTCCTTGCCCCACCTATTTTTTTCACCTACTCCCTGGGGGTAACAGGGTTTGCTACTTTTCCCAGAAAACCATTGTTCACCTCCGCTAGGCCTGCCCTCGAGGTAGGCTTTCTTTAGCATGAGCACCCAGTGAGGTTTGAGGAGGAAATCCTGCCACAGGGTGCAAACTCCACTTGTGTTTTTGATTCTCAAGGGTTTTATGCTCTCATGCAAGCCTGCACCTGACCTTTAGTAAGTGACAAAAGATTTTAGCTGAAATTTTCTTACCCTCTTTCGTGGAGGCCTCCTTTTCTTCCCACATTGTGCCTCATATAAACCACTGCTCGTATTCCAAGTCCTTGGAGGATCTGTCTTTCTATATATTTTAGTCTAGTTGATTGCACTATGACATTTGCTCTCTTGTGAGTTTAAGAAAAATTATAGTTTGATAGATAACCTAGCTTTTTCTTTTTAGAGTGGGAACACTTCTTTTTCCAGCTTTCTACATCCAAAGTGGAAGCCAAAGATTTATCATTGTTTTAATTTGTATTTCTTCTGTTAATAGCGAGTTTGAGCATATTCTTTCCCTTCACTTGCCATTTGTGCATTTCTTCCTCTGCCAATTCCCTATTTATATTCTTTTCCTGTTTTTCCATTGGATTGCTTATTTTATATCTTTGTTTTTAGAACTCTTTATATGATCAGGATATTATCTCTTTGTTTTAATATAAAGAATAATATATTATAATAATGGCTGGGTGCAGTGGCTCATGCCTGTAATCCTAGCACTCTGAGAGGCTGAGGCAAGAGGATTGCTTGAGGCCAGGAGTTTGAGGTTGCTGTGAGCTAGGCTGACGCCACAGCACTCTGGCCACAGTTTCTTTATCCATTGATCCATTGGGGAAACTTAGCTTGATTCCATATCTTGCCTATTGTGAATAGTGCTGCATTACACATGGGGGTTCAGGTATCCCTTTGATATGCTAATTGTTTTTTTTCCTTTCAATAAATGCCCTGTAATGGGATTGATGGTATAGTAATTCTATTTTTACTGTTTTGAGAAACCTTCATACTGTTTTCCATAATGGCCTTACTAGTTTACATTCCAAACAGTGTATAAGAGTTCCCTTTTCTCCCCATCTTCACCAGCGTTTGTTATTTTGTCTTTTTGATAATAGCCATCTTAACTGGGTTGAGATGATATCTCATTGTGGTTTTGATTTGCATTTCCCTGATGGTTATTGGTATCGAGCACTTTTTCATCCACACGTTGGCCATGTGTATGTCTTCTTTTGTGAAACATCTGTTGAGATCTTTCGCTCACTTTTTCAGTGGAATGGTTGATTTGCTATTAAGTTCTGTATATATTTGGATATTACTCTCATTGGATGAATAGAATATGTTTTCTTTCATTCTACAGGTTGTCTCTTCACTCTGTTGCTTATTTCCTTTGTTGTGCAAAAAGTTTTTTAGTTTAGGGCTATTTGTCTATTTTTGTTTTGTGCTTTTGAAGTCTTGGCTATAAAATCTTTGCCTAGACCAGTGTCCTGAAGTGTTTCCCAGTGTTTTCTTCTAGTAGTCTTATAGTTTCTGGTCTTATGTTCAACTCGTTAATTCATTTTGAGTTGATTTCTGTATAAGGTGAGAGATAGGAGTCCAGTTTGATTCTTCTGCATGTGGATATCTGGTTTTCCCAGCATCATTTATTGAAAAGGGTGTCCTTTCCCTAATATATGTTCTTGGCACCTTTACTGAAAATCAGTTGGCTGTAAATATGTGGATCTACTTCTGGCTTCTATAATCTATTCCACTGGTTAATATATCTGTTTTTATGCCAGTACCGTACAGTTTTTGTTGTTATATTTTTTGTAGTATTTTTTGAGCTCAGTACTGTGATACCTCCAGCATTGTTCTTTTTTTCTTTAGGATTCCTTTGGCTCTCCAGGATCTTTTGTTTTTCCATACGAATTTTAGGATTGTGTTTTCTGTTTCTATAAAGAATGTCATTTGTATTTTGGTAGGGATTGCATTGAATATGTGGATTGCTTTGGGTAATATGGTCATTGTAACAATATTAATTCTTCCAATCCATGAGCATGGGATGTCTTTCCATTTGTTTGTGTCTTGTTTTCTTTTTTTTTCAGTGTTTCGTAGTTTCCTTGTAGAGAACTTTCACTTCCTTGGTTAAATTTATACCTTGGGTTTCTCCCCCCCCCCATATATATATAGCTATTATGAATGGGATTGTTTTCTTGATTTATTTACAGCTAGTTGATGATTGGCGTACAGAAACCCTACTGATTTTTGTATGTTGATTTTGTATCCTGCAAATTTACCGAATTTGTTTATCAGTTCTAAGAGTTTTTTGATTGAATCTCTAGATTTTTCTAGTTATAAGATCATGTCCTCTGCAAAGAAGGACAGTTTGCCTTCCTCTTTTCTTTTCCAGTTTGGATGCCTTTTATTTTTTTCTCTTGCCTGAGTGCTCTGTCTGGGACAACTTCAGTACCATGTTAAATAAAACTGGCAAAATGGGCATCCCTGTCACGTTCTAGTTCTTAGAGGAAAGTCTCAGATTTTCCCCATTCCATATGATGTTAGCTCTGGGTTTGTTGTATGTGGTGTTTCTAATGTTGAGGTATATTCCTTCTATGCTTAATTTGTTGAGAATTGTTATCATGAAGGGATGTGGAATTAAATATTTTTTCTGCATCTATTGAGATAATCATGTGGTTTTTGTCCTTTATTCTGTTGGCGCGATGTATTACACTTATTGATTTGCATGTAATGAACCACCCTTGCATCTTTGGGATAAATCCCACTTGATTACAATGTGTTATCTTTTTGACGTGTTGTTAGATTCAGTTTGCTAGTATTTTGTTGAGGATTTTTGTACCTACGTTCATCAGGAATACTGGCCTGTATGTAATTTTTGGTTTTTTGTTGTGTCCTTGTTGGATTTTGCTATAAGGATGATACTCGCCTCACAGAATGAGTTAGAAAGAATTTTCTAAAGTTTTTTGGAATGATTTGACAAGAATTAGTGTTAGTTTTTCTTTATAAGTTTGAATTCTGCAGTAAAGCCATCCAGTCGTAGGCTTTTTTGTTGTTGGGAGACTTTTTATTACTGATTCAATCTCATTACTAATTATTGGTCTGTGCAGGTTTTCTGTTTCTTTCTGGTTCAATCTTGGTAGGTTGTGTGTATCCAAGAAATATTCTGTTTCCTCTAGATTAACCAATTTGTTAGCATATAGTTGATAGTAATAATCTCTAATGATGCTTTGTATTTCTGTGATATCAATTGTAATGTTTCCTTTTTCGTTTTTGATTTTATTTGGGTCTTTTTTGTCTCGGTTAATCTGACTAGTGGTTTATTGATTTCGTTTATTTTTTTTTTCACAAAACCAACTTCTCATTTTGTTGATCTTTTATGTTAGTCTCTATTTTGTTTAGCTCTGCTCAGATCTTTATTCTCTCTTCTAATTTTGGATTTAGTTCTTACTGTTTACATTTTTTGAGGTACATCATTGGATTGTTTATTTAAAATCTTTCTACTCTTTTAATGGAGGCATTTACTGCTATAAACTTCCCTCTTAGCACTGCTTTTGCTGTATCTTATAGGTTTTGTATGTTGTGTTTTGGTTTTTACTTGCTTAGAGTAGTTTTTATTTTCTTCTTAATTTCGTTGTTGACCCAGTGGTCATTCAGGAGCATGTTGTTTTCATTTCTACATATTTGTACAGTTTTCAAAGCTTGTCTTGTTTCTAATTCCTAGTTTTATTCCAGTGTGGTCTGAGAAAATAATTGATACAATTTTGATTATTTTTAAATTTGATGGAGCCTTGTTTTAATGTCTCTCCCAGACAATGTTCCATGTGCTGACAAAAAGAATGTGTCTTCTGCAGCTGTTAGGTAAAATATTCTGTAAATACTCTTGGGACCATTTGGTCTAATGTAGAGTTTAAATCCAATATTGTTGATTTTTCTGTCTAAATGATCTGTCCAGTGCCTACAGTGGGGTGTTGAAGTCTCCAACTATTATTGTATTGGAATGTGTCTCTCTCCCTTTAGATCTCCTGTCTGCTTTATGTATCTAGATACTCTGGTGTTGAGTGCATATGTATTTAGAAATTTTTTATCTTCTTGCTGAATTGATCACTTAACTGCTATATAATGACCTTCTTGTCTCTTTTTTACAGTTTTTGACTTAAAATCTGTTTTATTTGATATCAATGTGGCTAATCCTGCTCACTTTTTTATCCATTTGCATTACTTTCAGTTTTTATGTGCCTTTACAGGTGATGTGAGTTTCTTTTAGGCAGTATATCATGCATCATGTTTTTTAATTCATCCATCCAATGTGTATCTTTTAAGTAGAAAATTTAATCCTTTTACATTCAAGTTTATTATTTATAGATGAGGACTTATTCCTGTTATTTTGTTAATTGTTTTGTGGTTCTTTTATATATCCTTTATTCCTTTCTTTCTCATTGTTTTATCATTGCAGTTTGGTAGTTTTCTGTAATGGTACCATTTGACTCTTCCCTCCTTGTTTGTGTTTTTACTCTACCAATGAGTTTTAGACTTACTCATGTTTTCATGATGATTGATACTGTCCTTTCACTTCCAGTTGTAAGACTGTGTAAGTATTTTTTTGTGTGGCCAGTCTGGTGGTGGTTGTTTCCCTCCATTTTTACTTAACTGGGCAAGACTTCATTTTTCCTTCATTTTTGAAGGATAGCTTTGCTCTGCGTAGTGTTTTTGGCTACTTTTCTTTCTTTCTTTCTTTTGGCACTTTGAATAAATCTTATTCCCTCCTGGACTCTGAGATTTCTGCTGAGAAATCCACTGTTTGTCTGATGGGGGGATACTCTTATGTGTGATATGTCACTTTTCTCCTGATGTTTTTAGAATTCTCTCTTTATCATTGACTTTTGACCATTTTAGCATATTGTGCCTTTAAGACGACCTTTTTGGATTGAATCTATACGAGAATATCTCTTATGAGAGTTGGTAATTTTTCAATTATTGTTTTGTTAAATATGTTTTGTATGCCTTTGCCCATCTTTTCTCCATCTGGAACTCTATAAATATGAATATTTAGTCACTTTATGGTATCCCATATGTCACTTAGTTTTTCTCTTTTTTTATTCTTCTCAAGTTTTTTTTTTATCTGAGTTATATCAAAAGACCTGTCTTCAAGTTCAGAAATTCTTTCTTCTGCTGTATTTAGTCTATTCTTGAATCTCTCAGTTATATTTTTTATTTCATTTATTGAATCTTCAGTTCTAGGATCTCTGTTTGGTTCTTTTTAATGATAATTCTTTGTTGAATTTTTCATTGAGATCATGAATTTTTTTCCCTTCTTTGGATTCTTCATCTTGTATCTCATTTTTTTTTTAAATAATCCTTTTGAACTCTTTTTCAGGCATTTCATAGGTTTTTTCTTTGGCATCTGTTGCTAGAGAATTATCGTGTTTTTTGGAGATGTCACACTTCCTTGCTATTTCATGTTTCCTGTATTCTTATATTCATATCTGTGTGTGTGATCTAACAGTCATTTCTTCCAGTTTTATGAATTTGTTCCATAGGAGAGACTTTCTTGTACAGTTGTTTCTATAATGTTGGTTGGGTATGGCACTTTGGCTTTGATTCTGTTTGGGCACAGTAGTGTAATCTCCATTTCTTTGACTTTAGTCAGCATCAGTGTTGTCAGTGAGTTCGTCAGTGGCTTAGGCTGCGAGTGTTAGTAGAGGTGCTGGCAAGATTTTGCTAAGGATGTGGATGACAGGTGGGTACTTCTCAGGCAGTGGTGGTGATGGCAGCAGGTTGGACGTGTCAGTCCATAGATCCCTGGGTGGCATATACTGGCACCAGTAGTAGTGGGTTCAGGTGGCACTTCCAGCACCTTGTTTACATGCTGGCAGTGGCAGCAATAGGCTAGATGGGCTAGACAGGCATTTGGGGAAGTGTGCATAACATCAGCAGTGGGGCAATAAAAGCAGCAGGTCAATCCTCAGGCCATCAAGGGGCAAGCTCAGGTATCAGTGATAGCAGCGACAAGCTAGGCCAGCCAGTGCTCATGCCCCCAGGTGGCACATGTGGGTGGTTGTCAGCGGCAGTTGGCTCATTGTTCCCATCCTAAGGCCCCTGTGCTTTTATGTATGGATGTTGTTTGCAGGGCAAGTCGATCCCCAGGTCCCTGGACAGCATACTGAGGTAGTAGCAGCTGTGGCAGTGGACATGACATGGTGGGCCATCCTCAGGCCCCCTGACAATGTGTATGGGCACCTGGTTGCCAGGCAGGGTGGGTTGATCCTGACTTCCCTGGATGGTGGCATGCTTGCGTGGGAACGGTGGGCCTGTTGTCAGGCTTCCTGATGGTGTGTTTGTGTGCCAGTGGCGGCATGCAGGTGTGGGCAATACCCATATCCCCTGGCAGTGCATTCAGGTGCTGGTGGCAGTGGTAGTGGTCAGAGTGGACAGAGGGGATTGGGTTTCCTCAGACCTCCTGATGGTGTACATGAGCAGCAGGCAGGGCCGGTTGATCCTCAGGTTCCCCTATGGTATGTTTGCGTAGTAGTGATGGCTGGGCTCTCAAAATGATGCTATGCTGTAGCCTCTTGGATCTCATACGGTTGGCTGGGACCCAGTGCAAACTCCCTCTCTGGAATAATACCACTGTGTGGACTCCAGGCAGCACCCTAAGCTAGTCTCAGGGCCTGTGAGGGCAGAGGGGCCCTCCTGTGGCTATATTGCAGGAGTTCAAGATGGAAACATAGAGAACTAAGGAATGCTTACTTTTCCCTGGGAAATTTCTCCTGGCTCTCAACCAATTCCAGATCCCAGCTGGACTAGCTGCTGCTCTTCCCTGTCCTTTTAGGCCCCACAGGTACCCTGTCTCTCCCTGCTGAATTCTGGTGTTCTCTCTTAGATGCTATGTTCAACCTGTGATTATCTGCTTGCTGTTTTAGTCCTTCTTTGTGGAGGAGGTGAATTCTGGACACCTCTATTCAGCCTTCTTGAAGTCCTCTTCTTCCAGGATATTATCTCTTTATTATATTTGTTTCAGATATTTTTCCAGGATAATTTTTTTAAATACTCAATTATAGATATTTTAAAACAATAGAGGGAGATTTTACATAGGATTTTATAAAATAACCACTGACATTTTTTATCATGTACCCTTATACAAAATGTTCTCCCCATTTATATTTCTAATAATTACAATACTAAGGACAATGGACCTCTTCATATCTTCGAAATGAATGTAACTTTATCTCTTAAGTTATCTTAATTTAGAAGAATAAAATAGACAAAATGTTCATATTCATGAGAGTGCCATTTTCCTGAAATGATGTAAGTCACTAGTTTGAGCAAACATGAGTATCAGATTAATTATAGCTATTAATGTTTTCCTCATTCTGTTTTGTATATTTCTTATGCTTTGTAAACTGAAATGTATTTTTCAACCTAATAATGTTAAATTTTAATTATGTTGTTGCTTTTTTGTAGGCTGTCAGATATAACTGCATTAGAATAGATAAACAACCAGTATACAATGTAGAGGTAAGGGGCTTGGAGTAGGGTGGTAATCAGGGCAAAAAAGAAGCTTTGTATTTTGTTATTATTAGTTATTTTTATTTAAAGGCATGTGTTATCTGTACAAGAAAGCTTCCTATACAATTTGGAATATAGTTTCTGTAATCAAAAAGGAAAAAGAAATGTTCTGTCAAAACTGAAAAAAAAAAAGTTTTCCATACAGTGGTAAAAACTGATCACGAGTATTAAAAACTTACCTTGTGCTTATGCAGGTGAAATATGTATCCCTATTCTCACATTTCAAACTTTCTGCATTACTACTTTTAGATTAGAATTTTTTAGTATAATATTTACAAAAGTATATTATTTCTTTTATATTATTATTCTCTTAAAATTGATTTTTTTATTCCATGTAATCTTTCAGAGTAGTTTTGATTCTCAGCTTATTGGAAGTAGTTACTTTTATTGTTAAAAAATATTTTGACTAAATCAATTTTATATAACTCTCAGTTGTATAAATATGCATTCTCAGAATGATTTTGTTATTCTCTAACAATTGCTACTTTTTCCAAATATTGATTGTGTTTTGTGATATCTTAATATATTTAAGAAATCACAATAAACATAGTTTGTCTTCAAGTTTAAGATAAAACCAAAAAATAATTTTGCACTTAGAGAACTATGTAGTTGTAGCTTTCTGACTGAAATCTTCTCTTTATCAACCAAACTGCAAATTTCTACTCAAAGTTTTCTTTTAGAGGTAGTATTTCCCCTTACTATATAAAGGAACAGAAAATAATAAATATAATAATACTTATATTTTTGCAGTGACTTATTGTTTAAAAAAAACACACCTTCATATACATCATCCTTTTTGAACTATATACCAGCACTGTCAAGTAGTGAGAGCAGGAGTTATCTTCATTTTACAGATGAGGAAATTATAACTCCTTAGTAATTTAAGATTTCATACCAGAATTTCACCTTTCTTTTCTTTGAGTCATAGAATCTTTTCTTTCTTAGGTTAAAAATGCTGAATTTCCCAGAGGTGTATTAAATTTAATTGAAAGCCTCATAGAAGGACAGTTTTTTAAAGAAGCAATTGAGGAACTTTCCTCTTTGCAAGCACAATATATCCCTCCTGTATGCCTTCTTCATGCTCTTCTAGAGAATGTTCTACAGGTAAAAGCGGTCTTAAGGGGTTATAATCTTTTTTCAAAGAATGTTAAAATGTGAACATTTTCTCATTTTTTATATATTTACAGTTTCTCTTTTTAGCATTTATTTTTTTTCATTTTACCAGGAAATGCAGTACCTATTTGTTACTACTACTTTTCTATTTTTTAACTTTATACTGGGTACTACTCTGAGTATTGTAGCTTATTATTTTCTCAAGATTTCTAAGATAGTTTTGTCTTAGGAAAAAGTAATTTTTTCATGGCAGTATCTAATATGAAATTCAGATTACAGTGATCTAGCATACCATTTCATAAATTGATTCTTTAGCACACTGATAATAAACATTTTAATTTGTAGCATACATAGAGCATGAACATACTCTTTAAACTGTGAAAATCAGTAGGAGCAGCTATTCAAAGGTAACTTTCTAATGATGTCCTTCATCAAGGTCCTAATTTGAAAACATAGCAGGTATAAGCCATGTCAGACTAATTTTACATGAGAAATTCCTTTCAGATGACATCTGGGAACTCTTAATCTCACTATAATCATGGAAAGGGATAATGGACTTTTTATATAAACTAGTGCTAACAGCTCGGATTACCTGTGTAGATACAGTTGTCCCTCAGCAGCATGGGATATGGGTTCCAGGACCCCCATGGATACTGAAGTCCACCCTTACTTAAATCCCACAGTTGGTCCTTCAGAGCCTGCATCTGTAAGAAAAGTCGGCCCTCCACATCCACAAGTTTTGTGTTCCACAAATACCATGTTTTCTTTCCATGTTTGGTTGCAGATGCTGAACCTGTGGATACAAAGGGCCAACTGCATTTATTGAAAAAAAAAAATTCACATATAAGTGGAACCGTGTAGTTCAAACCATGTTTCTCAAAGGTCAACTGTACATATTTAGAGTGTGCCTCTCTCTCAGTTGCTGTATTTAATTAGCTAATCTCCACCTGATCTGCTTTGTCCAAGCATATATATTTAACAAGAAAGTTAGGCCAGGATTATTATTCTAGTTTTAGACTGAAATAGCTGGTGAAACTGTACTTTTAGCTATAGTGTTTTATTTGTTTGTTTTTTTTACATAATAGGATAACATAGATACATTTTCTGGTCGATACTTTCATATATTGTCAGCTCTTCTTCACCTGCATCCTCCTTGGAAATCCCCAGCGATGTCACAGTATTACTTAGAGTTGTTTCAGTGTCCAACTTGTACAAAAGGAGCGTGGTCTTTAGTAGAAGTGCTTATCAGGTAAGGAATTTCACATGTGAAGATGCTACATTTCATCTAGTAGTTATTATGGTATGTATTTTTTTAGAAACTGATGAAAAAAGTATATTTCTATTTTTAGAAAAGTGTATGTGTATTACATTTATTGCAAAACTCTAATTAAAAGGCCAAATCTATATTGATCATGTTTGTCAATCTGTTTATTAAAAAAACAAAAGTTCAGTGAATGCATGAAATGGATTCACTGGAAAGCCAAATTATTTTTTATTAACAAAATTATAAGTTTATACATTGTTTTAAAATGAAGAAAATTAATTGACTGAACATGCATATCATCAGTTTTGGTCATCAAAAGTATAAACATCTATGACTCTATATGGTATTTATTTTAGGGCATCAGTTATATTTTTTCAGCTAGAAATTTTGAATTTTGAAACAGAACTTAATGTTTCCCAAATATATCATCTCTTTCATGCCTTTGCCCATGCTGTCATCTGCCTAGGCCTTCCTTTGTTTTTTGTATGTTATTGTCTGTAGAAATCCTTCCTTTTTCTTTTTCTTTCTCCCTAACAGAACTTAGGATTTTCCTCTTCCTATTCTGATACCTCTCTGTATCTGATAACCCTTATTTGTCTGGGAAGGTCTTTCTTATCATCCAAGTGATGATAAAATGATCAGTTTTAGGAGGTCTATAGTAGTGAAAGAGAAAGGACACTTGAGTTGCCAGGCAAAGGGTAGACCTTTGATTAGCTCTTTGAGATCATAGATTCATGTAACATCTTGGATGTGATATATTTGAAGTAAGCTAATCACGTAGCTAGCATGCATTTATTCATTTTTTCAGCAAATGTTTGAGTACTTACTGGGAGCCAGGCACAATGCTACATTTTAGAGATAAACAGGTAAATGAAATAACAGTTCCTGCACTTTGAAGGTGACTGATATGTAAATGTAATTCCAGCATAGCAGAACTAGCCTGCATAGGTATAGCATATGAGAAAATATGGTTTATGTGGCTGGCATCCTTCTTAATTACCAAATCTATTTCTTCCTTCACTGTCACTGTATTTAAGAGTTTTCATTGCTTCTTACATAGACTATTGTAATAGCTGCTTTATTGATCTTAATTCTACTTTTTTCCCTTTAATTTATCTTCCAAAACACCCCAGTATGCTCTTTCCAAAGTGATCTTGTCATTGACTCACATGTCACCTATAGAAGACAGTTCAAATTCCTTAGCAAAACATGTAAGACCCTTCATGATTTAACCCCTGTATATGTCTCTGTTCTCATCTACATCACTTTCCCCCATATGCCCAATTACTATTTTTTATTTCCTGTCTCTTTGTTCTTAGGTTCTCTCTCTCTCTGCCTGTCTCTCTCTCTCTCTCCTCCCCTCCCCCTTCGCCTCCCCCCTCCCTCCCCTCTCTCCCTCTCTCTTCTCCTACCCCCTCCTATTCCTGCCACCTCACAAATATCTGTCCCACTGCCTAACTCCTAATTATCGTTTAAAATGCAACTCAGATGCCATTTTTTAACTCTTGCTCTTTCCTTTGAGTTAGTTTTGTCACTCACATTAGTCTGTGACGTCCTTAAGGATAGGTGCTCAGTCTTAAACATCTCTATTCTCAGTGTCTAATATAATGCCTGGAACATAATAATTATTTTAAAAATGTTTGGATGAATTAATTGATGCGACAGGAGATAGAATTTGGGCAGATTAAAGTTAGATTTTTTAATAAACAGAAATACCCAGGTTTCTTTTGAAAATAATTGGATTCATTGGGGGTTGGGGGTAGGGTGCCTAGGGAAGTGGTAGGCATATAAATTAGCTGGGTGATGTTAGTCTCTCTACTTTTGTGTATATTTAAATTATTCCATAATACCTGTTTTTTTAAAAAAAGAAAGGGAAAAAAAAAATCTTTGCCTATGTCAGTTTTCAGACAGACCGAATAACTATATGAGGATGGGGTACCTTGCGGAACAGATCTGAGTATCAAATAAATTGTTAAATTTAATAGCTGCAGCTGGGTGCAGTGGTTCATGCCTGTAATCCTAGCAGTCTGGAAGGCCAAGGCGGGAGGATTGCTTTAGGCCAGGAGTATGAGACCAGCATGAACAAGAGAACCCGTCTCTACTAAAAATAGAAAAATTGGCTGGATGTCACAGCCTGTGCCTGTAGTCCCAGCTACTTGGGAGGCTGAGGCAGGAGGATCCCTTGAGCCCAGGAGTGTGAGGTTGCACTAAGCTATGGTGACTCCACCACATGCTACCTGGGGCCACAGAGTGAGACTTTGTGTCAAAAAAAAAAGGAAATTGAACCTCACACCCTATTTTTAAAAATTTTTTTTAAATTATTAAAAAAAATAAATTTAATAGCTGCTATGGACTGTCTTAACCTGATAATGTGGTATTCAAAAAGAAGACAGATTAAATGGAAACAGAGGTAGAAAGTTACAAATACATTGTTTATATAATTGATAAGAAAGTTGGGAGATTGTAATATTGTTACCTAAAATTTATCTCTGTAAGTCTTAGAGTTCTGAGTAGTCTTATGTTTTATTTAAAAATATACTATAGAACTGTGCTGTCTGACCCAGTAGCCACTAGCCACATGTAACAATTTTTATTTAGTGATGCGATCATAGCTCACTGCAACCTCAAACTCCTGGGCTCAAACAATCCTCCCGCCTCAGCTTCCCAAGTAGCTAGGACTAGAGGTGCGTGCCACCGTGGGTGGCTAAGTTTTTTTTATTTTTTGTAGAGGCAGGGTCTTGCTATGTGCCTAGCCTGGTCTCACACTCCTGACCTAGAGTGCCTCCCAAAGCGCTGGGATTATAGGCATGAGCCACTGCTCCTAGCCTATTTATATTTAATTTTTTAAGATTAAATAATAAAAAGTTAAGGTCCTCAGGTGCACAAGCCACCTTTCGGATATCCAGTAAAACATATCCATTATCATAGAAAATTCTGTTGGAATGACTGCTTATAGAAGATGGAAACAAAATAAAATACTGAATCTCAAGTAGCTCTAAATAACCTTCATTTGCTAAATAATAAAAAAGAAAATAATCTTGGGTAAGAAAGAGAAGGATTGTGACAAGTATTGTTTGCGAGCTTAGCTGGTGATTTGGATCAAAAGTACTTAATGAAATTCATAATTTGTTCTTATCAGTGAAATAGAGTACAAAGAGAGAGTACTCAATAGTTGTTAAATACTGTGATCATTGAAAAATAGAGAAATTAGATCTATATTATTAAGAATTGAAGAGTCATGAGTTATTTGACATTGTTTAATTTTTAAGGGAAGAAAATATGTTGTTAACAAAATTTCATTGAACTTGCTTTATATTTTGTTGAAAAAATTTTTAAATTCCAACAGTGTACTAAAAAAATACTTTGTTCACACATCACTCGGTGAATTCGTTGTATGTTATAGATTGTCGGGTTTATGTTTTTCAGGTCTTGCCTTTTCAATGAAAATTTTTGTCATCAAATTTCAGAAAATATTATTGGCTCTAAGGTGCTCCACCTGACACTGCTCAAGTTTTTCTTTAATTTAATTGAAAGTGAAGTACGACATCTGAGTCAAAAGTAAGTTTTAATTACAAAAAAACATTTTTCTATAATACTATTGTTTTATGTACCATTTCTGTAATCATTTATATACATATTTCTAAAAAGTCACCTTGTTTTTATTCTAAAGTAGGTTTATTTTTAAAATATATAACCAGACACATTTTTCAGTGGCTGCGCCCTTTTTTTCTTTTCCTGAGTTCACGTTTTATTTTTCATTCTACATTTTGATAGGTTAGAGTGTTTTCATTTTCTCAAATTTAGATTTTTTTTAATTGTTTCGTAATTGAATGCTTGAGTAAAAAGCTACACTAGGCTGGGCGCGGTGGCTCATGCCTGTAATCCTAGCGCTCTGAGAGGCCAAGGCGGGTGGATTGTTTGAGCTCAGGAGTTCGAAACCAGCCTGAGCAAGAGTGAGACCCCGTCTCTACTAAAAATAGAAAAAAATTAATCGGACAACTAAAAATATATGGGAAAAATTAGCCGGGCATGGTGGCACATGCCTGTAGTCCCAGCTACTTGGGAGGCTGAGGCAGGAGGATCGCTTGAGCCCAGGAGTTTGAGATTGCTGTGAGCTAGACTGATGCCACGGCATTCTAGCCAGGGCAACAGAGCCAGACTCTGTCTCAAAAAAAAAAAAAAGCTACACTAGTTTTAAACACTGAATCTTTAATGTGATAAATTTTTTTCATTTTCTAAAACTTAGATTACTGTGTGTACATTGTTGGTAATTTTATTAAACTGAGGCCCTTTTTGTCCTTTATTATAGTTACGTTAAAATCTTTATATATTATGACCTTTCTATATGCAAAAATTGCTGGCATTTTTTTTTTTTTTTGACAAAAGGCATGCCTAATAACGATCATGATCAAAGTGGCATAAAGTATACTTTTTGTTCATATTTTTATTAGGTTGTATGACTGGTCAGATTCTAAGAGTCTAAAAATAACAGGAAAGGCAATTCTCCTTGAAATCTTTTGGTCAGGAAGTGAAACCTCTGGGCTTTTGACCAAACCAGTAAATATGCTTTTGGAATGGACTATATATTCTCACAAGGAAAAATGCAAGTCTAATGATGTAAGTAAGATTAATTTACAGATGAGTAATAATCTGTGGAAAAGTGCTTTGAATTTTATACCATTTCTTCTTCCCTTTGTTCTTTGAATTACTTGAAAAAAATTAAAATGTACCCAAATATGTCATTGTTTTCTGAATTTAGTTTTAAGGTAAAAGGTCCTTGAAGACTAGTTGCTTTACCGTCTCACATTTGGATTCAGTAGCTAGGTACAGTTATATATGATCGTTACTGCTAATAAATCTCTAGTTACTTAACCATTCTAGATTTTTTACTTTTATACCTTTTGATTTATAAGGAACTTATGATTAAAAAAATTGAATCAATCCTTTTATTTGTAAGGGGTACTACTAATAAAAAAATTTGCTTGTTTTGAAAACTACCTCTACCTTTCTGCATGTTAAGAATTATTAAATATTTCTTTATAAGTAGATTTTGCCCATCATTAGAAATGTTAACATGATGATTTTAGTGTATTATCTATCTGAAGGATACCTGGGAAAATTAAATACAGTAAAACATGTAAAGCGCATAGCAACGCAGCACATTTTGGGCGCATAATAAACATTAGTCACCTTCCCTTTCTCCTTTTCAAAATGATCTGGGCTTTTATTGTCTACTTTTCTTGTGTTCTATGATTAATTTCTGCTCTTCTCTTTTATTTGTTTTTTGTTTTTTATGAGACAGAATCTTGCTCTCTTGCCTGAGTTAGAGTGCTGTGGCATCAGCCTAGCTCACAGCAACCTCAAACTCCTGGCCTCAAGAGATCCTTCTGCCTCAGCCTCCCAAGTAGCTGGAACTACAGGCATGTGCCACCATGCCCAGCTAATTTTTTCTATATATTTTTAGTTGTCTGATTAATTTCTTCCTAATTTTAGTAGAGACAGGGTCTCGCACTTGCTCAGGCTGATTTCGAACTCCTGAGCTCAAACAATACGCCCGCCTCGGCCTCCCAGAGTGCTAGAATTACAGGCGTGAGCCACCGCGCCCGGCCTGCTCTTCTTTTTTAAATTCTTATATTAATACTTTCTCTTCTACCTTCTTGAATGTTTGGATCTTTTTTCCTAATACATGCACTAAATATTAATTACCTTTGGAGTACAATTTGAGATTCATTCCACAGGTTTGATACTTCAGAGTTCTCTTACTGTCATTTTCAAAGTGATTTTTACTGTCAGTTTTGATATCCCCTTTGATCCAAAGGATATTTTAAAAGTATGTTTTAAAATTTCTAAACGGATAACTTTTTATTATTGTTAATAGGTTTTGTTTGTTTGGCTCTGCTTTTTTTTTGTTAATTTCTAATAAGAAATTACAGTTAAAGAATATACCCTATATGATTTCTGCTTTCTGAAATTTATCAAACTTTTCTTTTGGCCCCTTATAGGATTAGGGGCCAGAATGTGTTTATTTTGTTACAGTGTTGTAACAATACAGAAAGTTGTTTATAGTCTTCTGTAATACCTATTAGATCAAACTTTATAATTATTTTAATTAACTCTTCAGAGTCTACTTTGTGGATTTGGTCATGTAACAGTTTCTACTTTATATATGTTAATGTTCTTTTATTATATATAATCCACATCTCATAACTTCTAGTTATGATGCCGTAACTGCTAATTAGGTAATATTTTCTTCAGGGGCAGTAACTATAGTAGTTTGGGGTAGAGAGCTCTGATATCAAAATACCGTAAAGTCTGTTCTATCCTAAAAAAAATTCTTACGTAATTTCTCTTCAAATATTTCCTCAGATCCATTTTCTCTCCTCTACTTTTTAAATTCCAGTTAAACTTCTGTTATACCTCATCTAAATATTCTGTGTTTTTTACCTTGTCATCTTTCTCTCTCTATATATATATATTTTTTTTTCTGTACTTACAGCATTCTGGATAGTCTTTTCATCAAATTTTTAGTTTACCAGTTCACTTAAGCTGTGTTCAGTATATTTCAACTGTGTCCAGTATAACATGACCATTGCATTTTAAATTTTTATATTTTTCCAGTTCTAGACTTTTTTACTTCCAAACTGCTATGACATGTTTTTATGGTTTCTAGTACCCTACAAAACTTTCAAGGTTTTCTTTTGCCTTTGAATGTGACAATAACATTTATTTTATAGTCTGTCTATTATTCCATATCTGAAGTATTGTGCATCTGTTTCTCTTATTGTTTCTACTGTTTTCTTTCTCGTGTTTTTTATTTTCTCTTGCCTCTTTTCTTTTCTCTTGCAAGCTGGTTATCATTCACCATGTGCTATAAATTGTATTTGAAAAATTATGTGCAGAAAATTTTTACCAAAGACCAGAATATCTTCCTCCAGAGAGAATTTCTGTTTAACTTCTGCCAAGTGTCTGGGTGCACTACCTGTCAAGGACTACCCTAATCTAGTGTTTACATTTGAGGGAAGTGAAGTAAAGGCAAATGAAGTAAAGGGCTACATATAGATGCAGATTTGCTTCTGATTTACTCTGGGTCTCAGCCTATTAGGGAATAGGCCTTGCTTAGGCCATAACTTTTTTTTTTAGCCTCTTTTTCCCTAAGCTCTGAAAACAGCAGTTCCATATCTTAGCTCTTTCCCTAAAATCAACAAAATAATCAGGACAAAAATCAGCCAGCTTTGAGTGCTTCACTTGGCTTTTACCTTCTCCTAGATCTTGGCCTAGCAATTCCTTGTAACTTACTGTCTCATTTTCAGAAGATGTTTGCATGTCATCCAGCATTTTTAGTTGTGGTTTTCTTCTGTAAGAGGAATTATCTAGCTTCCATCACCAGAAACAGAAGTTCTTGCTGGGTTTAAAAAATTCCATTTAGCAGGTGTCTAAGACATGCTTCCAAAAAGAAAATTCTTTTGAGGACACTGATATTTTTTCTAAATCAACATTAAAAAGGGAAGATTGCTCCTGAGTATAGCCAGACTATTTTGTGATCAAGTAATTTTATTATGTGACAGTAACCAGTTGACTAGGCACTTTCTCATGCATATATCTGATTTTAAAAGTATGATTTTGCAAATGTATAGAAATTGAAAATATTCTACTGATAGAGAATTACTGTCTACACCTCATTGCCAATTGAGTATAGTACTTGTAAGCTAAAGCTGATAGTATCTATATAAATTATCATCTGCCTTTTAATTTACTTTTTATGCATTAGAATCATTAAGGATAGAAAATATTCATTATAAAAGATTTCTTTTTTCATTTATTTGATTACATAAATGAAATTGCTCATTTATAACTGAAAACAATAATAAAACTGTTTTCACAATTTTACCATGTCTTCAATGGATTACCATAGATAAGAAATTACTCAAGAAGCACTGATGTAAATAGTAACAGATTTATACATATTTAACTTGAAGATTTTTGTTCAAACTTATAAATAAAAGCAACATATTTGTGAAGCAATCTGCAGTAAATTGTAGCATCAGTTGTAAAATGAGAGCTGGTTTTGAATTTTGCAGATTAATATTTTATTTAACATTTGAATTGCTTAAATTCATATAAAGCTGCCTTTTTTATTGTATTACCTTTCTGTTAGAATTCATTCTTGTACTTAATTAAATCTTTTTGGCAGTTTCCAGTTTCAAGAATTCCATGCATGTTCACAGACATCATTTTCTGTACTGTAAAGCATTTGTTTCTTGATTTGCTGAGTTGAAGCATTCAATTTAAGTCATTAGCTAAACAGAAGTCCTCAGTTTATGCTAATATTGTTTTGTCACAGTGTCAATCAGCAAGTATTGCAGAGTGACACAATGGCAATGAATTTCATTGTCATTAATCTGAGAAAGCTTTGGGCTTTCCTTGGCAAAGAGCAGAGGTGGGCTGTGTCAGGGTTATGTAGGAGGTACAAATTTTACTAGTCCCACTTTTCTTTGAGATGTCCTTAAGTGCTATTTAAAGATAATCCTAC
Organism: Avahi laniger; assembly: GCA_963575035.1. Taxonomy (NCBI): domain Eukaryota; kingdom Metazoa; phylum Chordata; class Mammalia; order Primates; family Indriidae; genus Avahi; species Avahi laniger. The sequence continues at coordinate 15,449 of CAUYSK010019612.1, read as the reverse complement.
AATATAGGTAGAAATGGAAGGTAGTTCATATTTAAGATGAGAAAATTGAGGCTAAAGAGTTTAAGTAACTTATTCAAGGTGTTACAGCTTGTTAGGGCAAAGCCTTGACTAGAGGCCAAGTCTCCACTGTGACACACTTTCTCATTTTTCAAATGCCAGTGTTTAAAACAAGAAGAGGCACAGTATGTGCATTATATTTGCGTCTTTCCAACAGAGTACTTTGTCATGTACTGCAGTGGGATACTGTGAAAATCTCTAACCTGGGAGTAAGAAGGCTAAGATGCTAGTTTGTTCTGTGTTACACATTAGTCAATGTTTAGAAGATCAGCAAGTTTATAAACTGGAGTTTACCTGTACTGGCAGATAATAGAGAACTGTACTGACAGAATGTCTTATAATAGAGTTTAACATATTAAAAAGAAATTCTAAGGTAACTATGTTATATATGGCAAATCATGTCTATCTTTTATTTCTTTATTAATTCCTAGGTTATTCATTCTGTTTTTCCAGCTTTAACAATTATTTCAGTATTCCAAGAAAGCTGTTTCCTTTGATGGTTTATTTGCCATTTTCTTTTTTTGTTTGTTTTTTTAAGAGATGGGGTCTCACTATGTTGCCCAGGCTGGAGTGCAGTGGCCATTCACAGACACTGTGATAGTGTACTACAACCATGAATTCCTGGCCTGAAACAATCCTTCCACCTCAGCCTCCCAAGTAGCTGGAACTACAAGCATGTCCCACCTCACCCAGCTATTTGCCATTTTCTTACTAGTCCATTTATGAAGCATATATATCCATTCTATTGGAAATAATAGCATTGTTAAGGTGGCAGTGAGTATAATCCATAGAACAATCTCTTGGTCCTATGGTTATAGTGAGTATGATAGTTAAGAATGTAGTATAAAAGGATCTAAGAACCTGATCTGAAAATGTTTTTTTATATAAACACTATTATGGATATATAGTATTAATAATATGCATGTTTATACACAAATAAGAATAACTTTGGTAGGATCTTTCTTATCATGGTAAAGAAGCTACAGTCATTCTGTGATATTATGCAAGACATCCTAGCCCTCTCTTAAGTGCTTAATAGCATTAATACCAAGGTAAATTTAATATTAAACAATACTAATATTCAATTGTGGTTTCAGGTATATGTATACTTTTTTTTTTTTTTTGAGACAATCTCTTACTCTGTGCAATGGCCTCGTCTTAGCTCACTGCAACCTCAAAACTCCTGGGCTCAAGCGATCTGCTTGCCTCAGCCTCCTGAGTAGCTGGGACTACAGGCATGCACCGTCACAACTGGCTAATTTTTCTGTTTCTTATAGAGACAGAGTCTCACTCTTGCTCAGGCTGGTTTTGAACTTCTGGCCTAAAGTAATCCTCCCACCTCGATCTCCCAAAGTCCTAGGATTACAGGCCTAAGCCACTGTGCCTGGCTGTGTATGTACATTTGTATAAGAAAAAAGGGAAAATCCTAGCTGGTTGATTTGATTTGATTTTTAATTGATGGAGTAGTGCTGGGCTGTGGTTTTGTAAGAGGCTTCACTCTGTGGGCTAACATTCTTCTTCCCTACTCAGAGTCTTAGAACCTGGAAAGTCTCAAGTGATCCTGATGTACTATACCCTTGAGATGGGGAATACTTTCAGAAAAAATTTTCCAATCTCTTGCTTCCCTTCTGAGTACTGTCATTGCTGATATTCAGGTCTACATTATGTTGGAAGAAACATTTCGTGGCATGCATATAGACATAATCAATTGGCTAGTTTAAATATGTATTTTCACTATTCTGTTTTGTATTCTCTTGATAACTTGAACGGTGAGAAGTGAAGATTAGCTTGCTCAGAGTGATCATCTACATGTTGAATTTAAAAAGAATGGTGCTGATTTCCTATTAGATAAGGAATGATGTCCTAATGAAATACTGTGTGTGCCTATAAGAAACAGGTTTGCTGAGTGCAGGAGAAGCAAATCCAGTTGTCACTAAGGGTTGAAAGTACTACGAATTTCTTTGTCACTAATCCCATATTGGGCATATGATGGCAGAACATGGTAGTTATAATCTATTTGGATTCTGTAACATTTATTAAATCTCTTCACATGCCTTCTACCCAACTGTTAATTTAGTGATTTTTTTCCACACATCCAACATGCCCAGACAACAAATAATAAGAATATAGGAATTTCAACTGGTTTTAATGTTGTTTTGAAAAAGTGTTTATATTTAAATCAAAGGTGTTTTTAGAATATTATTCTCACACCTCTTTATTTTCATAGTTTATACTGAACTTTATAGATTAGAAAAATATTTTTAGGCAGGGTGCGCTAGCTCACACCTGTAATCCTAACACACTTGGGGAGGCTAGAGCAGCCAGGATCACTTGAGGCCAGGAGTTCAAGACCAGCCCAAACAGCACAACAAGACTCCTGTCTTTACAAAAAGTAAAAATTAGCCAAACATGATGGCGTGCACCTGTAGTCCCAGCTACTCAGGAGGCTGAGGTAGGAGGATCACCTGAGCCAGGAGTCAGAGTTTGCAGTTAGCTATGATGATGCCACTGCACTCTAGCCCAGACAACAAAGCAAGACCCTGTCTCAAGAAAAAAAAAAGACATGCCATTGTTCCTGGTGATCAGCAGTTAGGAAAAAAAATAAGTTAATAGAAAAATATTTTTAAACACTATGGTAAAGCATACTTATTGTAAGTAAGATCTGTATGCTTGCTATATTTTTTATAGAAATTTAATAATTATGGAAGTATTATAAAACAATATACCTTTAAAACTATTATACATGCCTAAATTAGGTAATGAGTATTTGATATAATTTAATAATTAAAATTTGAGTCAATCTGATTTCTTGTAACAAATGGACAGTCTTGTTTACTAAAACTTTTATTCATTGTGTGTCTCGAGTCTTTTTCTGGAAAATGCCATTTAGAGAAATGTAAAGGACACATAAACAGTATGGGTAGAAAGTCTGTCTTCTTTTATAGTAATATATTGTTAAAAATCCACAGAAACCAGATATTTCCTCATTTTAATGGAATTGTTGCTTGACTAAAGCACTTGACAGCATTAGGTGAAATTATTTTAAAAATTTGTTCTAAACTATTCATTTGGGATGTGTGTGTGTGTGTGTGTGTGTGTGTAGAGGGTGAATGGAGAAGAGAAGGTATGGTTTGCTAGGGTTCTTAAGAATACCTTTTATCATTAGCAAACCTTGTATTTTTAAATAGCTGAGTTTTTCCTCTCTACAAATACTCAAAATAACACTGATAGAAATCCTATATTTTAGTAACATTTTTTCCATCTTACTGTTAGGTCTTCAAACATGAACTGGCTTACTTACTAACTGGAATTCTTGGAGCGGCAATAGATTATTGGATTTTCCTCGGACTTAAGATGGGTAGAAATGTGATGCGACACATGTCTGATGACTTAGGAAGTTATATTTCTGTTTCATGTGATGGTAAGTGTGTCCATGTTTTGTTTTTCCTAGACCAATACTGGAAAGTAGTTTTGAATTTCTTTTAAGCAATCTGTAATTTTTAACATATGTTCATATAAAGTTTTTCTTAGATTAGTTATGGATACATACACAGATACACAGAGACAATATAAAAAAAGAAGATAAAAGTTACTCATAATGCTCCTACACAGATAACCACTGTTAACTTTTTAGTGTCTTTCTGGTGTTTCTAAGCATTTTTATATAGTTGAGCTCACACTGTATGTGTAATTTTGTGTTCTCATTTTCTTCTAAACATTATAAGAGTCTTCCTCCCACATACATTATTTATTATTCAAATGTATTTTGCTGATTTCATAAAAATTAAATATTAGATGATAGTACAGAAAATACTATCTGGAATTGAGTTATTATATGTTTATATATAATATTATGTTTTCCTTAATCCTACAGTTAAGAATTATAATTAGACCATCTTTTATGAGTAAATATTTAACTAGACAAATTTAAAATCAGTTTATTCCCTTTTCATTGGAGAGATAGGTTCACTTTTTTATGTACAGTTTTTAGAATCTTACATGTTAAGAGCTATTTTCAGTACCTTTAACACTGCTAATCATTCAAGCTGAATAGAAAGCATTATCAATTTCTGGTCTTATGTATGCCATGTGAATAATTCCCAGGTCTTTTCCTGCATGAACACTTAACATCATTAAAAAGTGAAATTCCCTGAATCAGAATACTTACGTTATAAAGCCACGTGTATTAAAAATTTGGATTATATCCCTGGTTAAAACATTTTCCCTATGTACCTATTGCTGTGTAATTTTTCTTATCATAACATAAAAAGCCGTCACTATTTTTTTCCACTGCATCTGGTGCTCTAACAAGAAATAAGCATGGATGAAACAAATAGAAATAATTTATATTCATAATTTTCCCACTCTTCCTCCTTCCCCATTATCTACTTTAATTGTAAAATTTCCCCTAAAATAAGTGCAGTAAAGAGTAAGTATTATTTAAGCAATGTGATGACAGAACTCATTTTTACAGTGTTCACCTTGGAAAAATTCTATTCATCTCCTTTGGGTCTCCAGACTGAGAGGGGCTTCCATAAGATCTATGTACATTCCCAAGCTTCATAGCCAGTTTAAGAAGAATCTGTCTGCCTTCCTTCCTTTCTTCCTTTATTTATTTCTGTAATCCTAAATTCCTGAAATTAACACATTTTTAAACCAAGTGAGCTTTTTGTGGTCTTCAAATATGAAAGATGATTTTTATATACTTAATCGTCAGCATTTTACACTGCCAAATAAATATTCTATTTTGTTACACGTATTTCAGTACATCTAGATTTTATATAAAGAAAAAGTTCTTGAATATGCTGTCAATCACTTTGATACTTTGAAGAGAGATTCCAGAATAGGAATTCAGGTTATAACTGGGTTCAGGATTTATTCAGTGATGCCCTCTGCAAAGAGAGGTCTCTTTTTATACTGTCTAAGTTAGAAGATTTTTATCTTATTTCTTTTTTTCTTTTTCATTGAGCTGAGGGGGTGATTACTGTTCCTTTTGTGGACTAGCTGTCCTTTGTTGCATGACTTTTTAACATTTCTTAGCTCAAATTCAATCTTCCTTCAGAACCCTTTCTTATTATTTCTTTCCCACCATTCCTACTAGGTAGTTTGGTGTTTTTTATCCTTTTTGGAAACAGCAGAATTCTGGCATTATTTGCTAGAATGAGACCTGAACATTTGCCTAACAGAATTCCCTGTTTTCCTTCCATAATGAAATTTCTTTAAGTTTGGGGACCCAGTACGGAATTAGCAGTGGCTTTAGAGACTATCAATATAGTTGTCTTTCTAATACATAGCAATGGCATTTAAGGAAATATAAGTCATCTTATAGTTTAGACAATTGCATAAAATAATGAATGTTGTATTAAAAAGATTCTACTACATGTTATACATCAGCTTCAGTGCTTTCTTTACTGATTTTCCCTTGCCTTAAAGCAAGGCCTGATTATCCTGTGTTGTTCCCCATTTTTACATGACAAGTTTAAGCCCTAAAAGTTTGAACTTGTGACTGACTTCAGCTAAAACTCAACCTCAGTGATACTGTTATAATCCTATTGACAGACTGATTATTTTGCTTCCAAGGATCTATGTTTGATCACTAACATCTAAAACTATAGATGAGACTTAAATTATATCACTGTTGAAAAGCATGATTAAGCCTTTCCTTACCCTTCTCAAAACACACACCTACAGAGTTGGTTCCTTAGGCTTCAAATGAGGCTGTAGTTAGGCAATTAAAAATTTTTTAACATATATTTCTAAAAATTGTTCAAATAAGTATCTTTCTAATTTTTCTCTGTTAGTATAGCTTGATGTTTAACCTTTGTCAAGGGATAGAAATCAAGTGAACAGTCTATCCTTAAGAGAACAGTCAGTAACTTTTCTATAACTAATATGCAAAATTAAAGTGTTTATTATGGAGTTTGTAGAATACCACACTTTTCCCTACAAGTGAACTAGATGTTGCAGTAATGTCCTTTTTGTCCGTATTTTGATAAAGAAATTTGAAAATCATTTTTGCCACCTCTTTTATTTCAATTCTTTTTCTCTGTGGATAGTCCCTCCTTTTTTTTTTATATAAGTATTTTTCAACTCAATCACAAAGTTTCACTTTTCTAAGTCATTAGTAAAGATGTCATGATTTGACTGTTATATAACTTCCAGTTGAAGATACTGGTCCATCTTTCTCATTTATGGTCACTGGATGTTTTGGTGTTTCCTAGTTTGAAAATACAAAATTAATTACTGTGGCACTACTCACATTCAGATCTATCAAATTAATAGTGTACTACAGTTTATTATTTATAATTGTTTTGTCAAGAATTAAGACAATAGATATTTTAGAAGATAAGTAAAATCATTTCCACCAGATGGCGTGTCCACCAATTCCACATAGATGCCATTCTTTTTTGCTTCTAAACACTTTGGACAGGAGGAGTTTCCTTTCTGTATTTTAAGGTTAGACTATCTGAAATCCCTTTTTTATGCTTAATTGAATTCCTTATTATTGGCTTAAAGTATGGATCAGCAAACTTTTTTTTTTTTTATGTGAAGTACCATATAGTAAATATTTTTGGTGTTTTAGACCCTACAGTCTCTGTCTCTTTTACTCACCTTGGCAGTTGTAGCTAGAAAGCCACCACACAATAATACATAAACAAATGATCATGGCTGTATTCTAGTGAAACTTTATAAAGGCTAAGCATGGTGGCTCATGCCTGTTTATCCTAGCACTTTTGGCAGCAAAGCTGGGAAGATTACTTGAGGCCAGGAGTTAGAGATCAGCCTGAGCAACATAGCAAGACCCCATCTCTACACAAATTTTTTTTTTTAATTAGGGTGTGCTGATGTGCACCTGTAGTCCCAGGCATTCTGGAGGCTTAGGCAGGAGAATTACTTGAGCCCAGAAGTTCGAGGTTACAGTGAGTTATGATGACGCTACTGCGCTTTAGCCCAGGAAATAGAGGAAGACCCTCTATCTCAAAAAAAAAAAAAAAATTCATAAAAACAGGCAGCAAGTCATAGTTCACCAGTCCTGACTTAAACTTATTTGTTTTCCTATTGTTTCAGTGGGAAAAAAAAAAAAGTCATCAAAATTTACTATTATATAATAGTTTTCACATCTTTAGAGAAATTTAATAAAACTTCCTTTGCCCTTAAATTACATCATTGTCTTTTCCTGATAAATGTGCATTTTCACTTTATTCACTTTTGCTTTCTCTATTCTTATCTCTTTCCATGCTTCAAACCTCTTCCATAAATTTAAGTTTTTATATCAGTACTGATTCTCAGTCAAAATGTTTCTGTTTTTTTCATTCAACAAATTTTTATTGGCATTCTACCAGTCATTGAGCTAAACACTTTTATATACAGTGGAGGAGGGAACCAAAACATAGTCCTTGGTTGTTTTGGAGCTTTCAGTGGGAGAGGCAGACTGTTAAACTAATGTAAATACATCATTTAAAAATGATAAGTTCTCAAAACAAGAAAATCTAGGTGTTGAGATTGGTGTACTTTATATTAAGTGATCATGGAACACAGAACCTGAAGTAGGAGTTTAGCAAAGTCAGGGAAGAGTGTTTTTGTCAGAAGACATTTCCCAAAACTCTGAGGTAAGGAAGTGTCCCATGGATTGGGATTTTTTATTCTCTAATTATCATTTCGTTGTACTATCCGCTCTGTAACTTATACAGAGTATTAATAGAGAATTTATAACAATAAATAGATTACATGGGAAATAGTCTAGTCCTTTAATAAACACTTTCAATTCAAGTGTATATTTATGTGTGTTTATCTTATTGGAGCACTTGAGATTTCTGGATAAAGGAGAGTTGACGCTCTTGTTTGGTTTTTGCTTCATCATTTAGAATAATCCCCTACCCACACCCCCATAATACAGTAGGTGCAAACTGTTAAGGAAATCTTTATGTACACTCTTGTTTTATGTTTTTCTTCCTCTTTGCCTTGTGCCTTTCCTCCTTTTCTGCAATGATAGTATTCATGTGTGTTGTCGGGGGGAAGCAATGTGCTTTCTTCCTATGAGCTCAAGACTGATTATTACAAATTAAATGCATGTGTGCTCATTTAAAAACTAAGTACTGGTTTTCCAAAGGAACAACCCTATTGTGGGAAGAGATCTTTAATGTTAATTGGAAACTATAGTGATAAATAAAATCTCATGTCTGTATATGTATTCATATGTTATCTATTCTGTATATATCTAATTTGAAGACTTGTATTTGAAATAATCAAAACAAATGATTATTTTTTAAATGTGAGGATATGTATCATTAAAAATTTTTTCTTGAAAAACAATGAATAGGAATATTACCTAATTTTTGTAATTAAAATCATGTGGGTGAATCTTACTGGTATAGGAAAAACATCATTTGACTGAATAAAATCCACTGAGGAAACAACCTGTAGAAAAAGGTTTTATAGGATATAGCAATAACTATATTTACTTGTTTTACAGACTTTTCTTCAGAGGAATTAGAGATTTTCATTTGCTCCTTTTCCTCCTCCTGGCTTCAAATGTTTGTTGCAGAGGCAGTCTTTAAAAAGTTGTGTTTACAGAGCTTCAGCAGTGTTTCATCTGAACCACTTTCCCTTCAGAAGATGGTAAGTACCACTCTATTCTAGTTCCTTTAATTTTCAAGAAGTGAGTTCATAAATTCAATTTTAAAATATTCTTAGTTATTTCTAATAACTGGACTTTAAATATTCATAAATCTTTCAAATCTATATAAGAGCTGGTATTATTCTACCTCAAAAATAGAGTTATTAAAGCCCAGTGCAGTAGTACATGCCTGTAGTGTCAGCTGCTTGGGAGGTTGACATGAGAGGATCACTTGAGCCCAGGAGTTTGAGACTGCAGTGCGCTATGATCATACCTGTGAATAGACGCTGCACTCCAGCCTAGGCGACATAGTGAAATCTCTTCTCTTATGGAAAAAAAATAATGAAATCAGTGAATAGAAATTTTAATTACTTTTGAGAGTAATTAAGATTTGATAACAGAAAAATAATATAAGGATCTTTGTTTTCTAGTCACTTGCCATAGTACATAAGATTATTATTTTGGAAAGAGCTCAATCCAGAGATGTTTTGCATGGTATTTAATGGTATTTAAAAAGCAAAATATTGACCGGGCATGATAACTCATGTAATCCCAGTACTTTGGGAGCCAAGGTGGGAAGATCACTTGAGTTCACGAATTGAAGACCAGCCTGGGCAACATAGCAAAACTCCATCTCTACATGATAATTAAAAAATTAGCTGGGCGTGGTGGTGCATGCCTATTGGACTAGCTACTCCAGAGGCTGAGGCAGGAGGATCACTGGAGCCCAGGAGTAGGAGGTTGCAATGAGCTACGATCAGGCCATTGCATTCCAGCCTGGGTAACAATGAGACCCTATCTCTAAAAGATTTTTAAAGAATAAAATAAAAAGCAAAACATTATATACATTTATACTGCATTTGATCCCAGGTTTTCCAGTTTTATCTTGAGTATCTTTAGATGTAAGTAATATCTAATATCTGTAGCAGTTTCTTCAACGAATGAAAAATACATTTGTTTTTTGGTCAGATTGAGCAAATTCTATTTTATAATGATTCTTATGTTTAAGGACATTATCACTCCTTATTCTGTGTATTCCAGGCTTGTTTTCTGGTGAAGAAAGGTATTATCAAATGAAAATCACAAAAATACTAATTGTACATAAATCGTACATATAAAATATTTACAAATGCATCATAACAAATTGGGCATACAGCTAATCAAAAGAACTTTCCTAAATGAGCATCAAAATCGAATTAGAAAAAATAATTATTTTCAAGAATGTGTTTTTCTTCTTCATAGTATTAACTTAATGACATGGAACTAGCTTTTTTAATATTTAATCATGTTCAAACAAAATAGTGTGGCAACCATAGTGATGAAATCAAGAAAATATAACCATATTTAATGGTGAAATGAATCAAGTAATTTCTTTTTATTGCCTTCTTTGTAGTTGTGAAAGCAATATAATATTATTTTGCAACAGGTATATTCCTATTTGCCAGCTTTGGGGAAAACTGGTGTGCTTGGGGCTGGAAAGATGCAAATACCAAAGAAAATAGGACAGCGGCCTTGTTTTGAATCTCAGAGAGCTTTACTAATGCTGAATGGTGCTAAACAGAAACAAGTCGAAGGGCTGCCAGAGTTAACGTAAGTGATGCTGATATTCCAACTGGGCTTTGTTTTGGTGTACAGCTTTTTTTCCCCAACATAATTCTTGAACTTTATGGTTATCTATGGTACTGTCTGAATTATATTGATTAGGAAAAAACTCAGTTTTAGATCTATAATTAACCACGATCAACATTTTCTCTTTGTGTAATTCAAGGTACATGTTTTCTTTCTATTAAGTACTTCCTGAAAGAACTAAAACTGTTCAGCAAATTATTGTTTTATACAGTTTTTACCCTATGATTTGAATTATTAATTTTCCATGATATAGATGGGATTTCAGAATGTGCAGGCATGTGAGACACCCTAACTTGTAATAGCTTTCCCAAAATGAGTAAATCTCTAAAGTTTGCTGTATAAAACTCAGAAAGCATGAAATATTCTCTGAGGAGAAGAAGAAGAGAATAGGATCAGAATATGAAAATAAGAATAGGGAACAGAGGCCTGCATTCTGATCTTAGCTTTCTACTTTATTCTCTCTGCCAAATATGATTTACATGGTCTTTTTCTCTTCCTCTGACATTTATATTGATAAACTTAGTGGGCAGTTGGGGGTGTGACTAATAAGATGAAAATTGGTACACTAGAATTCGTTTCTGTACAGTTAAATTTTAAAATTAGAAAGCAGTAAAGATTGAATGAGTAAGGGGGTTTAAATTAAAAAAAGACTAAACTTAAAAAAAGTCACCATCTAATGTATGCTAGCATGCCTTGCTGAAAAAGAAGCTTTCATTATTTCTTACTTTTCCTTTCAGAGACCTGAACCTTACTAAATGTTCTTCGTCTTTAAAAAAATTGAAAAAGAAGTCAGAAGGAGAATTGTCATGTTCCAAGGAGAATTGCCCCTCTTTAGTTACAAAGTTGAATTTTCACAAGACTAATCTAAAAGGTATTCCAAGTATCTAAATTAATTTATACTAAGAACTTTTCATGGTCGTAGTCAATACTTGCAAGTTTCACACATTTGCCCTGATGAATACTTGAACTTAAATATTGGACTAGGTCCAGGAAATACCTTCTTGGATAGCATATTATTTTCTTGAACTGTCATTTATACAAAGAAAGTGATTGTTTAATACCAAGTATAATAGAGTATTCCTCCCTTTCTTTTCTGCCCCTGCCTTTCCAGATATGAAACACAGAGTAGCTCTCATTGAGCTCATTCCAGACTTGCCCGCCTTACTTTTCTATTCCACCTCAACCTGTGCTGCTTAGGATCACTGTCTTCCGATTTGAAAGTATAATTCAGTCTTCATCTCTTTCAGTCCTAGACATTTTGTGAACAAAGAATGAGGAGTAGGCTATGTTACATAGCTGTGTTAAGCATATGGGCTCTTTTCTTCCAGGCACCGAGCCCAGACTATGAAATGTGTTTGGCTTTTGGTTCTAACTATACTGGAACCTAAGTACCTAAAGGGTGGAATAACAAGAATAGTGTTGTAATAATTCCCTCTAGCACTTTTTTTTACTTAGACACCTCTTAACTCACAAATTTAAGTTATCTTCCAAAAGTCTATACCTGGCCAAAATAAATTACTAAGTCTCTTTTGTTTGAGTTATATCATGTTTTTAATACAGATATTAACACTATCTGGAAATAGTGATAGTGAAGCCCTTATAATCTTTCAACATAAGTTCATAATTGCATGCCACAAATTTAAAGTAACTGCCCATTTAACTCAAAATATGAAAAATATATTAGATGAAAACTCATATTAATTTCACAAATCAGTATCCTTTCTCTTTGTTTAATAGTTTCAAAAGGTAAATTGGATATGAATGACTTTAAGCTGAACAGCAGAAAGAACTGGGAGCGAGGAAGAAAATTGAGAAATAATAAGAGTAAAACTTCAAAAGCTTTTTTATGCATGTAAAAGAAATGTTTTGGTAGAAGTTACAGAGAAATAATCTGTAAAACTGAACACTATCAAAATGTTCTACTTAGTATTTTATAGCAAGAACAAATTTGATTTAGTATTCCATTTTGTTTCCTAAGCAATCACTTATACTTTTTTTAAAAAATTCCCCTTAAATTATTATTTATATTTTATTAATCTTGGTTATACAGAGATGGATGTAGACAATTTTTGCCAGCAGGCACTAATTGTGTCCCTCCTAGTAAAAACCTTGCCATTCTATTTGTTACTCTTGTTCAGCTTTAAATGGTACTAGGGATTTTTTGCGTTGAGAGCGTGTGTGTGTGTGTGTGTGTGTGTGTGTGTGTGTTTATATTAAGATTCTTCCATTTCTCCCTCTCTCTGCTGCTGTAGCCAAGCCAGACAGCCTATTGAGAAGCAGCAAACCATCTGTTAATGGATTTGAAGTTCTGAATTATACTTGAATGTGTAGAGGCACTCGTGCTTAGCCAGAAACATTCATTTGAATTAAGCTATAAATGCTGTATAAAAAAGAGCCATACATTTAACGTAGGTTCATGAATACATTTAAGAGAGGGCAATTGCACTCTAAACTTTTATTGCTGCAAAACCTGGTATTTTTGGTGTTCCCTGATCATTTGGGGGTTTTATAGCAGGATTGAAGCTTTAAACCATGAACTAGGGGGAGACAATGCCTGTGTTAAACCTTTTGCCGTAGAATTTCATTGCTGAATTGCTGATAGAACAGAACAGAAGCTCTATGGAGTGGTGGGGTTCCCTCCCCTCCCCCCCTTTTTAAATGCAAGAGATGTTTAAACCAGTCAAAAGGAAAACTCAATAAATAATTTTATGGCATGGGGCCAGATCTCCTAGTTCATGCCCTTTGATTATTTTCTTTAGTTGATATCTTGTCTTCTCTGGAATAATCTATTAATTTTTTATGGCAGGAGAAACAGCCCTGCATAGAGCTTGCATAAATAACCAAGTGGAGAAATTGATTCTTCTTCTCTCTTTGCCAGGAATAGACATCAATGTTAAAGGTAAGTTTTAAATCTTTATGGTCTAATCCAGTGTCTTAATATTTGTGATATTAAATAGTTTTATGTCACATTAAGAAAAATTATTTAAGTAAATTTACCTAAAATATCTTTAAAATATTGCCATTAGCAAAGCCAAGAAATTCATCATAGATTGATTTATAGCTAATGGTATAGGAACATTTTTTTGGTGTCCATATTTTGATAATATCCCAACATTAATATATTAAAATTGTTATTATTTATTTTATTTTTCTTAAAAGTAGAAATGTGATTACACCCTTGGCATTTTAATCAAAGCATTCTTTTTCTAGATGAAGTACTTTGAAAGTCACACTGATGAGAGAAGTAGAACATCAATACTTTACTACCAAAAGTCCTACTTCTACTGTTTTAAAACTTGCCTTGATTTCTAATTTAGACAATGCTGGCTGGACGCCTTTGCATGAAGCCTGTAACTATGGCAACACAGTGTGTGTCCAGGAAATTTTGCAACGTTGTCCAGAGGTAGATCTGCTCACTCAAGTGGACGGGGTGACTCCTTTGCATGATGCACTGTCAAACGGACATGTAGAAATTGGCAAGCTGCTACTACAGCATGGGGGTGAGTGCATTTATGCTAAACGGGTTTTGATAAATTATCCAATTTTTTGATGAATCCCTCGGAGGTAGATAGCATTTTATATTTAAAATCTGTAAGAAAAGATGCCTTTATTTCATATCCATGAAAAAGTAAGGATAAAAAGTCTCTCAGAATATAAGCACCTTTTTTTTGTTAGTAGGGATAAACGCCTTTTTATAATATATATATTTATTTATTAAACCTGTTTACGTTCATGTAGAGAAGTGTATTTTTGAATCGGGTGTGTTATTTTTAAATGTTAATCTTTCTACTTCAAGTGTGTAATGTCTTTGTGAACCAATCGTTTCTGAAAGCTTAATGATAAATAGATGTAAATGTTTAATTGTGATTACTTGGATTTTTTTCATTCTCGTTTCATTTCCTGTATATAACTCAGTCTTATTTTTATGAGTTATTTCTTTACAGACTATAAAAAGGATATCCCAGAATATTTTTCTTCATTCACATTTCGTAGTCAATTAAGTTAAAGTAGGAGGATTTTCAAATGGTAATAACTGTTGTGGCAGGGGTTTTGTGAAGAAATAACTTGAACTGAAATATTCATCTGTTTTTTCTGCTAATTTTGATCTTTGCTTTCAGCAAGCCCCCTCCTTATCAGTGACATTCTTATATCTGAACTGAATAATATGAAATTTACATCAAAATATTCAAAACTGATTTGTGTTTTAAAAAGAAAACTATTGTCTAGCTTTTAATATAGAAATTATTTGCTGCTTTTATTTGTATTGATTTTAACTTGGAATTTAACCTGGTCTTACCTTGTAATTAAAGCATTTGATTCTGCAGAAAAATAAGAAGCATATTTTCTTTAGATGTCTTTTTACTATATATGCATCTAAAAAAGACTGTATAGCGTGATAGTTTAAGACATTTGGTTATATATAGTCTTCTCCTGCCCCCTAAAGGCCTTAGTGTGTCTGTTTTACTGACATCATTTCTTAGTCAATATATTTTTCAGTTCTCCTACCTTATTTTTTAGTATTATATGCTTATCCATACCATAAGTTCTACCTCTTAAGTGTTTTATTTTTCTACTCAACCATGTATCTGACATTTAAGCTAATATTTGGTTTTGCTTCAAATGGGCTATAAATGATGTAAGAGCTGTTGTATTAAGTTCAGCTCTTCAGTAGAGTACAGCATTATACCAACCAATGTGAATTTTGCTAGGGCCCTTAGTAGAGAATAGGAAATGAGTGTGTTTCTCATCCTAGAAAAGGAAATCTACTTGTATTTGTATTTATCAAAATCCCTTAGCAATTGTACAGACTTGTTTTTGCCTTTGTCATATTCTGGGTTTGGACTTGTCAAATGGTTTGACGCTATCATCTTAGTAACTGCATTATCTCTTCATTATGAGTCAGTCTTGAGAGTAGTAATTTTAAGAATTTATTTACATCTCTAAAACTTTTACTTACTTTTGGTACCTTGTGTCTATCATTTTATTTTATTTATTTATTTATTTATTTTTGAGACAGAGTCTCACTCTGTTGCCCGGGCTAGAGTGAGTGCTGTGGCGTCAGCCTAGCTCACAGCAACCTCAAACTCCTGGGCTCAAGCGATTCTACTGCCTCAGCCTCCCGAGTAGCTGGGACTACAGGCATGTG
>CAUYSK010019611.1:0-41394 GCA_963575035.1 Avahi laniger | reverse complement strand
GACGGGTACTTGGGCTGTTTCCACATTCTTGCAATAGTGAATTGTGCTGCCATGAACATTCAAGCGCAGATGTCTTTATAGTAGAATGTTTTCTGCTCTTTTGGGTAGATGCCTAATAGCGTTATAGCTGGATCGAATGGGATTTCTATTTTTAGCTCTCTGAGGACAGCCACAACTCTTAACAATGGCATATATGGAGGATGTGATCTTTAAATAAGCTTATTTTTACTCCCAGCTATGAATTCTTTCATTACAAATTCAGCCCCTGATTCTTGGTCATAGTTACAGAATCATATATAAGAAGAAATTTTTGAGATTATATGAAAGTAAAATTTCACTTTAAAGAATGGAAAAATAAGGCCCGAATGATTGAATATTGTTCATATTTATGCAATTGGGAAAGTTTTTCAGATGCTGAAATTGCTGAAAGAAAAAAGGAAGACTCCCATTACTGTGGTTAGGTCCACAAGATGCCAGAATTTGAGACCCACATATCCAGTGCCTACCGAAAATCTCCACGTGGATATCTAATTGGCACTTTTAACTTAACATAGCAAAAACAGAAATTTTATTCCTATACACCCGAACTCCACTGATTTTTTAGTCTTTCTAATCCTAGTAAATGACATCTCTATTCTCTCAGTTGCTCAGGTAGAAAAATCTAGGAGTTATCCATAAGTTTACACTTTATTTCATTTGTTACATCCAGTCCCTTAATGAATTCTGTTGATTATACTTCAAATACACTGACTCCATTCATCTTCATTTCTACCTCTACCTTCCTACTCCAATATACCATAGTTTTCATTTGACCTACTGCATTAGCTCCTCTTTTTCTCCTTGTTCCACTTTTGTCCTCTGAGTTGGTCAATTGTCTTTTTGTGCTCTGATCTCCTGCCCAACATTGAGTGAACTAAACTTCCCATCCTCTCTTGCCCTTCTAGGTAGATTCATCCTATGGGAAGCATTGGTGGAAGATTGCTTCCTGTGATGTCTTCTGCACCAGCTGCTTTTTTTTTCTTGTGGCTCTACCTTCTGCTAGGTACTCCCATCTTTTGTAGACCTAACTTTGCTAGGAAACTCTTGTCATGCTAATGCCAACTGGATGGTTCCAGCTTCTTGGCCATGCTCACACTGTCTCCTCCCTCAGTTCCTTCAGTCCCAGAAGTATTAGTGGCCATGATGAATCTCAGGTTGCTTCATCATACCATATTTGAACTCTTAGGTCTTCCATTAGCTGTGTATCTAATTCCTAGTATTAAATCTCCTTTGTTTAAAGATACAAAGTAATTTCTGTTTCTTTACTTGACCCTGATCAATATATCCCTATGCAATACGTTTTCCATATAGAAGTCAGAGAACTCCATTAAAAATGTAACTGGGATCCTGTCACCTCCACCTCCCCTTTTCCTCCCAAACTCAGTTAAATCTTTTAAAAAACTTTTGATACCAATGAAAATAAAATATAAACTCCTTATATTGGCTTACAAAGCCAAGTAGATTCTTATGATCAAGTAGATCAAGTTTGTCACTCTTGCCTCATTTATACCACGCTGCCTTTTACCCATTACACTGCAGCTATGCTGACCTTTGTTTCTTCTTTGAATAAACCAAGCTGTTCTGGCTTCAGGACTTTGGCACAAACTCTTCCCTTCCCCAAGAGTGCTCGTCTCTCTGAGGCTCATGTTGGGGCTCCTTCTTATCATTCAGATCTCAGGTTTAATATCAACTCTTCTACAAGATATTTTATGATGCTCACTTTGGTGTTTCAGCTTCTCTTTGTCTCTCCTTTTTCCATCTCCTTCCAGTCTCACTGCCTTTGTTTACTCATCTTTCTTAAGCTGTGGCATTTACAGACTCATAACTTCTTCTGTATCATGACTGCTGCTTATTACCTGGGTGACTCCCTCAGTTTCTGCTTCTATCCAGAGTATGTTCTGTATTCTGAGTCCCTGGGAAGACCAGTTCAGATTCCATGGTCATGCACCAATATGGAGCAATAGGGCTCGGCAAGCTTCTCCGGCCTGATGATCCACAGAAGCTGTTGGCTCTCTTCCCACCTAGCCTATTAAGGAAGCCTTTTTGTTCAGAGGCTGATTGCTGGGCCCTGAGCCCACAGTAATTTATGATCATGAATGGATATTGCAGCTCTCAGAGAGAATGATGCCTTGTCCAATATAGGGAAAATGTTTAGCAGAGACTCTCATGTGGAAGAAGGAGAAGGCAGTTCTGTTAAATGCTAGGAAAGTTATAGAAGGAAGAACAATTTGTGTTTAGACTGAAAATGGTAGAATAGTCTATGTGAAGATCAGGAAGGAAAGCAGAAGTCCTAGTTTTCTCAGAAAATGTCTGCTCTCTTCACTACAGAAGTTTATGTGGCTGCAGGAAACCCTATATCCTTCTTAGAGAGATAGGGCAGAGTAACAGGGAGGTCTCAAAATTTGGGAGACAATGCTCACATTTCAGGATTTTTGTTCTAAACAAGCAGGATCACTAATAACAAATTGCTTTGATTAAAACATTGTATTTGGCAAATGCAGGAGCTGTTCACCTGGCAAACTATTTAAGGAGAGGTGGTTTCCTAATGTACTAGTCATAGACATGTTACTCTTGTGTAATCCAGAGTTATCTTTAGGATTTAATTCACAAAACTACTTTGGACACCTTGGAGCTATCTAAAGTCCTCCTGGTACCTGAATTACACAGTTACCTTTCCAGCTTGTAGTGATGGAACCCCTGAAGAGTTAGGGATCCTTTTCTCTGTCTATTGCAGGATTTTCTGGCAAGGAGTAATAGCAACAATTCAGTCATTAAAAAGGAAATCCCTTTAATAAAGTTAAGAAAATATCCTGAACCAAGGAAGAAAGAGTGGATCTGTGTTCTGCCTCAGAAGCAAAAAGAATCATGGTCTGAGGAGAGGATGTCGGAAGCACTTAGTACAGAGGGCTTTTAAACAAGTTCTTTGGAAGACCTATAGAGTAAGTGTGGTAGATAGAACTTGTGAATATGATAAGATATCATCATTTCTTTAATGGTGTTATGGTATCCCAATTTTCTAGAGCTACAGTAACAAAGTACTACAAACTATTAATAGATGTCTTAAAACAACAGAAATTTATTGCCCCACAGTTCTAGAGGCTAGATGTATGAAATCGGGTGTTGGTGGGGCCATATGCCCTCTGACAATATGGACAGAATCCTTCCTTGCCCCTTCCTAGCTTCTGATGGTGGCAGGTAATACTTGGCATTCTATGGCTCATAGTTTCACCAGTCCAGTCTCTGCCTTGCTCTTCACTTGTTGTTCTTCCTGGGTGTCTTCACATCATCTTCCCTCTGTGTGTGTCTGTCTCTGTGTCCAAATTTCCACTTTTTATAAGGATACCCACCATATTGGATAGGGCTCACCCTTTTAACCTCATTTTAAACTTGAATCCTCTTTAAAGACCCAATTTCCAAATGAAGTCACATTGTTACTAACTCCCTTAACTGGGGGTTAGGATTATAACAAAACTTTTTTCGGGGGAAGGGGTGGGGGCAGGGGATGCAATTCAGTCCATAAAAGATGACACAGTTGACCTTGAAAAAGGGAGATTATCCAGGTGGGCCTAATATAATCACATGATCCTCTAAAAGCAGAGAACCTTCTCTGGCTGGTGGCAAAAGATGAAGTCAGAGAGATTCAAAGCATGAATGGGATTTTATGGCTGTTTCTGACTCGAAGATGGAGAGGGACATGAGTCCAGGAACGTGGGCAGCCTCTAGGAGCAAAGGGTGGACTCTAGTTGGCAGCCAGCAAGGAAAGGATCTCAGAGCAAGAGCTGCAAGTAAATGAGTTCTGTAAGCAACCTGAATGATTTTGAAAGTGAGTTCTTCCTCTGAGCCTTCAGATAAGAGCCCACCCAAATCAACATCTTGATTTCAACCTATGCAGAAAACCCAGTTGCATCCAACCTGGACTTTTGACTATGGTATAATAAATGGATGTTGTTTTAAGTTACCAAGTTCGTTAACAATTTTTTATATAGCAATAGACAACTAAGACAGAAGAATACAAAGTGCCAAAAGCTCCTCTCCAGAGTTGATGCTAAGGATTCAGAGCTTCGCAAGAGCTGCTGATGCAGTCAGATTTTGGGGACAGACTATGACTAACAGTAGAAAAAGATTCTGGCAGCTGTTGAGAGTTAAGGGACAACTACATGAATTTTCTGTGCTGTTAATACGCACCTGAAGTTACCCTTGAGCCCTGCTAAAGGCTGCTTCCTGGTAGTGCTGGAATAAACATATCAGTAGGAGCTGTCGCCGAAAGCAATGGATATAGGCCATTTTTAATTGGCAACCTCTAGCCTCTTATATTATTACTCCTAGAAATCAGAGATTGCCACATTAGGTAAATACAGCCCCTGACAACCAAGCTGGAGTTCAGGGCAAAATTCAGGAGACAGCAGGGGAACTTGAGTTCCAAACAGAGACAAGAGAATAAGCCCTATCATATGAACTGGACACACACAGGACAGCTCAACATACACCTGTAGTTTTGGGGAACAGAGATCCTCAAGGGATTACTTGAGACAATCTGGTTAATATCCAAGGTGCAACCAGACTAAGGATGGGATGAAGCTCCTATACATGGCAGGGCTTGTTTATCCACTGAAGTCCTGGCTAGGACTCACACAAGCAGCGCTGAAATCTTTAATACTCACCTTTAAGCAGGAGTTCAAACATATAGGAGGTGAACTGGATGGTTAGAGACACAGAAATCCTGAATGAAATCTTGTATTGATGCAGGGTCTTTGAATTGAATTTGATACTCATTTTTTTACCTTCTTAGGGAAGTGTTTGGGCTGGAAGAGGAGCACAAACATGCCATTTCCTTAGATCCTTCATCTAATGTCTAAATCAGCATTCTCCCTGAATTCAGTGTATTTCATCAGTTACTTACTAAGAAGAATCTAGCATGAGTAACTACTTAAATAAAATTTGAAGGTTATATACTCTATTGTGAAATAGAATTATGCTTTTTATTTATACTCAGTTTAAAATTGTGTAGCAGTAACTCAGGCTGTAAGCATGACGTGAAGGAAATAGCCTGTTAAGAACTGCTCAATCTCAGCTTCTGTAATTCTTTCCCTGCGGCTGGGGTCATTGGTCCCCTCAGCACAATGAGCCTGGGCCCAGCACCTGGGCACAGCTTGATCATGGCTAAGTTAGGTTTAAGGGATGCTAACTCAGCGTCAATCCCTGTAGCTGTTCAGCTGGTCCTGTCCTTGGCCCCAGAATCTGCTCCTAGACACTGCACCACCCCACCCCGGTAGGCAGGTTTAGGTTCTGAGTGCCTATCCAGGCACAATCATTCAAACCCAGGCTGCTCTGTGAGGCTGGGAGTCTCCTCCTGGCTAGCCTGTGGTGGCTGATCCTTTCTCCAAATCTCCTTAGTTCAACATCTAGCATAACTCCCTTATCTAGATATTTATGTTTTTATCTAAACTCATTGACATTTTAGACCTATGAGAGATCTAGGCATGCATATCTAGTGTAATCTCACTTTCAGAATATGAAACTGGCTTAGAGATTAACTATTAGGCTAAAATCACATCAAGGAAGAGCCAAGACTAGAATTGTATCAAACCAAACTCCTGGTCTTCTGTTATTCTTATTGTACAGTGATGCCATAATTATTTGAATTCTTACTAGAGTGTCAGTCCCCAAAGGGACCTATCTTTTTCCTCTAAAGATACCTGTCCCTAGAGTAGATAATACTATTTATGTCATTGATGAGAAGCTCATTGATGGGCATCTTAGTCATTAAATGTCATAGGGATTATGGCTACCCTTCTTTATACAGTGAGGACTGACACTAGTTACACAAGTTGTTAATTTTACCGACTTGATATAGATATTGTCCAAATTTTAGCTTTTTTGCAAGTAAAATGGGAACCAAACCTGTAATAAAATTCCATATAGGTAGTAAGTTTGACAGAGGAATAGCATTAGTGAAAATGTATTTCTTTAAATATAACAGGGACACCTAAAACATTACATATTAATTTTATCATCTTCAATTTTATTGAAAATAAACACATACTTAAACTACAAATGCTAATGTAAGTACAAGAGATTTGATAATGGGATAGAATTTGATAATGAGATAGAATTTTTAATAATATTTTTTATCAGGTGACTATGAGGCATTGCGACCCTACATTTACTGGTGAATATAGTACACAGAAGTAATGTACATGTAAATGTTTCCTTAACATATCAGCTATGTAAAGTATATAGTTATTTGCTATAGTCTGGTGATGAAATCTATTAATATTAATAAATTTAGTCAAAATTCTATATTTGTCATATTTCAAATTGCTGGTGTTCATTGATTAGAAAAGTTATTTCCCAGGTACCACTGTTCAAGATAAAAAAGTAATAAAGTTGACATGCATGTTTACTTAAAGGAATTTGAGTTACCTGTGCATGAATTGAATTTTTCCTGGTAAGTCGTTAGTGTCTGTTCTGCATCAAGGAACAGAATTCAATCAACAGTACCCTTTTTCCTTTTACCTTTTAAAAATGACTACTATTATGCCACCGATTCCTATAAGAAACATATTGAGCAGTTGTTCAATGTACTTTACTGAATTTGGCAACATACATTCAAATGTTACAGTATTTGTTTGTGAGATTTCTGCTGACTCATCAGTTGGGTCATAGCATGAAAGACTGTAAAGAAAATTGCAATAAGCAATAATCAAAAAGTAACTGCATGGGTCAACTCCAGTATTTGATGGGGAGTAGAATGTAATTTGTGGAGTGTCCTTCAGGGTCCTTGAGTTAGGAGTCACAGGTTCGCAGAGCACGGAGGAGATTCTGTTACAGACATGTCAATGATTCAGGCAGCGGGTGAGCCCTGTCAGAAGTGGGATAACCGCTCCCCCACCCAGCCTCCCTCAACAAGACCTCATCCTTGGCAAGCCTGGCAGTGATGCTGGGCAAGTTTTCTTTGTACTGATGTTCAATCTAATCTCAGCCAATGCTATTTAATACATTTTCTGAAATTGGTTTAATCAGCTATGCCATTTTTTTAAGGGCGTGCTAGCTTTTATGTAACAAAGGGCAGAAAAACGCAAAGCGGTGCTTTTGAATGTGCTTGGATTCAACTTGAAAGCCTCTGGAGAATATGTAAGAAATGAACAAAGTAGTTGTGGAGCACTGGGGAATAAGATATGTGGGGACATGAGTGGAAACAAGATGTTTTTCTATATACTTTTTATATAGTTTGATTTTTAAGTCATGTGAATATATTATCTACTCAAAAATAAAATAACAATGATTTTTTAAAAGTCCTTGTGAAAAAAAAGTATACACAGCCAGAGCCAGGCCTGCTCCCCAGATAAGGCTATGCTGGCAGAACCTGCAGCTACCCCTGGCCAAGGAGGCCGGGGGGCGGCTTTTCCTTGAGGCCATGCAGGGCTTGGTATTATGTGCAGCATGTTACCAAGAAAATAAAACCTGAAGCATAAACATTTTTTGAAAATAGTCTGTAATCATACAGAATGAACATGAATTTCCTTCTAAGGAGAACAAACGTTTTTAAGTTTTCTTTTTTTAGTCCAGTAATTAGGTTGCCCATATGAGAAATTTCTCATTTAATTTATAAATTTAGTAAAGCTATAAAATGAAAAATTATAAATTAAACTCTATTGTTCTAGATGAAAAGAGAGGCCTATGGACTGAAGGTGATTCATCCAGAGGAGGTTATTGCTTGAGTTAGTTCCTGGAAATCCTCCCAGGCTCCTGATTTTGCTCTTCCTTGGCAGAAATGATTGCTGGGATTTTTCTCTTCTGTTATTTTCCCATGACGGGAAATCCTCCTTCTCTTCCTTAATTCCTTTCCAGTAAGGTAAATGTTCACTTCTGCCCTTCATGGCTGACCTCCTTTTTTTCTCACTCTCATTGCATTTATGGACAGTTTCCTATTGCTTATTACTTTGCTGATATCTAATCATTCCATGTTTATTAGTTTTGCTTCCCAAGGTAAATTTGCATCCTTGAAAACAGGGCTTTGAATCTTACACAGTTTTTATTTTCCTTACATCAGTGGTTCTCAAACAGCAGCTGCATTTACTACTCATTTTATTTAAGTTTTTAAAATTTAACACAAATTTTTAGAGATCCAAAAATTTTCATTAAGAAGGGAGCCCTTGAAAGCACTAAGATTGTTTGAAAGGGTGGCCGGTGGAGCATGAAGTAGATAAATTGGCAAACCACAGCTTTACAGCACCTCGTACAGCACACCTATCAGGCATCTTTTGGAATGCAGTGGTCGATTGATAATTTGCTTGTAAAATTCTGGTTGTTTCACTTTCCAAATATGACTAATTAATTGTCTTACAAAAATAAAAAAAAATCTTTTACTGTTATTTTAGTTTCTCTTGGTTCAAACCGGGAAAAAAAGAAAAAAAGAAACAAAAAAAATCCTAACTAAACCTTACTTGAAAGGCTTTATGGAGCAGGCCAATATATTCTACAATGCTAAATAAAATAATTGATAACAGATGGCCAGCTAAGCTCTACCAGCTGTAATCATAAGACAAAGAGAACTTTCATGGTCAAGGTTAGGGTCTTGAACATACTTTTGATGTGAATGGAAGCTTTGTAAGGCTATGGAATAAGAATACAATGGAATGCTATGTCAGCAGAATGATATCAAATGCTGGGAAAGCTAAAAACCGTAGCAATTTTTAAATTAAAAAAAAGTACCATACATTTCTTATAATAAATCCTTCCATTATTTTCCACTTTTTATTCATAGATGTAAAGATTTACATAATTAAAGAGAAGAATCATCTTCTTTACTAATTATGAGATGGTTGATGGCCAGAGGTAAAGCAAAATTATTTGGGGCAAGAATAATTTGTTCCTAAAGTAATGACATGGGCTGTTTAGATTAGCTAGCTTGTAATGTTCCTTTGGAAAGAGTGAATACTTTATTTATAAATTTATTTTAATGCAGCATTTACTTCTTAAAACCATGTTAGAGACAATCAGGCTAAAGATTAAACTCAATAGATACTTGATTTACCAAGTTACATAGTCACACAGTTGGAAGAAATAAAAAAAATGTACCATAAGCACATCAGACAGATGGGTGTTGACTCCCTGTTTTAAAATAGCCGAGTAGGAGTATTCATAAGGACTTTGGTGAGGTTCTCCAGTATTTGACAAGAGCCATGGTTTCCACCTTACTAGTATTTATGTTGTAACTATCTGTGGATTTGATATATTTTTTCCTCCTACCCTTAATGTTGGTGTGGGGGAAAGTCCAAAGGAAGAGTGGCTGCACTTATCTTCTTATTATAAATAATGTTTTGTTTCTCCCCTTCAGTTTATTGCTACTCTTTTTAAAAGATTAACATATTATGCCAGATAGGCATTGCTCTCTGGTTTGTTGAAATGTTATAATATTAAATAATAGCAGCAAGCATTCACGTAGAGCTTGTGTCAGGTGGTGGTGATGGCACTTTAAATATGCTGACTCATGTGATGTTCATGTTAATTCTTTAAAGTGGGCACTGTCATTCGCTCCATTTTGCAGATGCGGCACTGAGGCAGAGAGAGAGAGTGAAGAATCTGCCTGTGGTCGCACTGCTAACAAGGACGTGTTAGGATGCAAACCCGGGTAGCTCCGCTCCACAGTTAATTAGGCTGCCTCCCACTCAAGGTTTCCTTGATGTCTTAATTGCCACATGCAATAATTTTTTCCAGTTCTTCTGTCACTTAGCATCTTGGTGTTACTTGACACTGTTGATATTCCCATGACTTCTGTGACTGTGAATTTGCTTGGCTCTTCTGCCTGTCTGCTTTTTTGGTGGATATTAGTATACTGTTTATATTTTTTGTGCTATATTTTTGTACATTTACCAAGGCTCTGTCCTCATTCTTCTTAATTATTTTCTTTCTTTACGATCATTCTTTTGGAAATCTTATCAATTACGGCTTTGTTTAAATGATTCTCACGTATCTGTCACTGTCCTTAACTTCTGCCTGAGTTATTTGCTACATCTCTCTTTTTCTTCTGCAATCTTTCATAGGTACTTTAAAGACAACAGGCCCCCAGATTAATTATCTCCATTATGCCCTCCTCCCCAAATCCGTTCCTCACTTTGTGTCTGCACCTCACTTCCCTTAATGGTAGCACCTTCCTTCCATCCGCTTGGAGCTATTCTCTGAAGTTCCTTTCCTCCTTACTTCTTGGATACAGTCAGTCTTAGGGAATTTTAGTAAGAAAGAACAGTTTGAGAAGAGAGTAGACATATAAATGTTCTTGGCATGTTAGGGAATGGTGAGTAGCCTAGAGGGTCAAAGGAAGAAAGGACAAAGCAAGGAAAGAAGGATTAGAATAAGTTGATTGAGTAAAGTTTATTGAACTTTTAAGGGAAGTGTTTGTTCTGTGGGGCCACACTGTGTGATTGACTAACTGGCTTTGGCAATAGGCTTCTTATCTTTAGGGCAGCCTGACTTTGATGAATATATTGAAGTGAGAAGTGATCTTTAATTTTCATTCCCACAATTCCAAGACCTCAGCATTATCAGAACTTCTAGACACCATGAGACTCTCAGAGATGAATTGACACCAATCAAAACACCATAAGCCAATCATGGGAACTAGAATTAGAAATTAAGGCTGGGAGAGGAGGGCATTCATTTTCAGTGTGTATGCCCCCTATGCAGGACACTACCCCACGCATCAAGACACTTTGGAAGTGAATCCAGGCATCAGAGTACCTTGTGAGCCTGAAGAGAGAGTAAGGAGAGAAAGTAGCCTGGAAGTGGGGAGGATGGTTCCTCCCACCCCCTTCACCACAAAAGCTAATGAATTACCACCTTTCTTGCCAGCATCCTGTGAACAGTATCCACCTCTCCTGCACTGTGCCAGACGCACCTGCCAAAGGTTGTTTTTGTGACTTCTGTTCCACATCTTCATGCTGACCATCTCCTTTCATGCACACATTCTTAGGTAGGTTAGTGTCATTGGTAAGCTGGAGGCAAGAAGACGCAGTTCCTAGGCTATGGCAAGTACTCCCTCTCCTCTTACTGTTATGATCAAGTTTTTCCTCAATTTAGGGAGGTAGGATTTAGGCGAATAAATGAAGTTTTACTGAGTCAAAATAGGCAAGTACTTTATTTTGTAAAGAAAGTCTGTATTCCTCAATTAGGTCAGTGACCTGACCTTAGCAGGGGCCTCCAGGTGAGGGTTCTGGGCAGATTTTGCAGGTGTCGGACTTAACATAGGGCAGTCTGGGAAGATCTGTAAGTATCTGGGGAGCTGAAGGAGGGGGAAAGAACCTGAGGAGGATGCTCTGGTTTTTGTTTTCTTCTTGTTCATTAAATACGAGGACAGAAAGTATAAGCTAGCCACAGAGGGGGAGATTTTCTTTTCCTCCTACTTGGCTGAGACAAAGGAAAAGGAAATGACCCAGGGGAATTACCCTGTGAAATCCTGTTTAGACACTTAAATACCAGGGAAGATTTGAAAGTTTCCTGGGGTTTTCTACTTCAAGATGTTTGCTTTTTATTTTGATAAAACCAGAGTAAGTAATGTGTTTTCTAAAAATGTTCCGTTCCTTTGTACTTTTTTTAGGAGGCTGATGTGCTTGAAAATGGAACAAGTCTCCCCTCCTCACAAAACGGATATAAAACATAGACCATCATAGGTCAGTCACCTCTAAGTAGTTCTTTCTCCTCGTGAATATTTTAGGGGCTTACGTCATGAAGGTTGAAGACCAGATTATACCTCTGTGATGGAAAATATTTTGATATATTATTTCTCTATGTTTTATTATCTCTTTGTTTTGGTTTCTTCACTATGGTTATTTTATACTTAGTCTGTTTTATAAATTAAGACTTGGCAATTTGTCAATGAAAAGAAACCATACACTGCTGAAGAAAGGGAGAGGGGAGAAAATAGAGCTAGTAAAACACAGAAATCTGAACATATGGTGACCATATTTTCTGTGTGAAAAATCAGTACACGTGGTCTGACCAGTGACTGCCTATATGGGGACGATAACATTAATATTTTATATGTACAGTATTCCTAACAATTTGTCATGAATAGTTTCTAGTACCATGCAGGCCTTGGAGAGGATTAGACCCTTCAGCTCTTGCTCTCAAGGAGACATTAGCAGAAAAGGGATATTTGTCCCCCCATTCCTGTGAAAGCATCGTCAGGCTTCGAATAGCAAAACCTCTACCAAAGTTCAGATGTTTGGGAGGACTGGGTTGTCTAATGTAAAAACTTCAGGAAAGCATCCGTAAGGTGACCAAGAGTGCAAAACTGCATATCCTATTTCACATTAACCATGCATTAAAAAGTTGACTAAAATCAGACGTGATTCTTACTGAATCACTACGCTCTTTCTATTTGAAAGAAATTCATGCAAAACTATATATTTAAAAATAGGCAAACGGGGAGCAAAGAGTATTTTTAGGGATATGAAACTACTCTTAATGATACTATAATGGTGGATCATGTCCTTGTACATTTGTCCAAACCCATTGAGTATGTGCCACCAGGAGTGAGCCCTATTGTAAACTATGGACTCTGGTTGATAATGATGTGTCAATGTGGGGTCATCAATTGCAGCACATGTGCCACTCTGGCAGGCAATGTTGATCATGGGGGAGGCTACCCATGTGGGGGAGTGGGGAGGGGGGTAAATGGGAAATCTCTCTACCTTCTTCTCAATTTTTCTGTGAACCTAAAACTGCTCTAAAAAAATAAAGTCTTTATTATATAAAAAAAAATGTGTGTTTTTCTACAAGCCGATTTCGTAACTGTACGTTCTCAGTTCCTTTCATGCTTCTATGTAGATTGTGTACCTTTTGCATTCCAGTGGTTGGAAACATTTTTATAATAATAAAAAGTGTTTCCATAAAGAGTAGTCTTGTAAAAGTGTTCTTTCTCTAACTTGTATGAAAACTTCAACTTTTATCCTGTCCCTATTGGAAAAGACTAGAGTGATACCGAATGATTAAGAATTGTGTTTTAGATTTTCTGTCTATATATATGGATGCCACATGCTCATATTTTTACTCTTTTTATTTGAAGCCATTACAAGCTGTTCAACGCATAAAAACATAGAACAGTATGGAGATAGGTTTTGTGAACATGAAGAAAAACATCCTTTGGTATATCTTCTTTTAAACTGTCATCTGGAGTTCATTTCTGGGGGAATATTTTGACTTTGATGTTTTAATAGGTCTGGAAGTCATTGGAAGTGTCAGTTTCCTCATTCATTTTCCTGAATCCATGCCCTTGTCCACAGTCAGAACACTGATGAAAATTAGATGGTAACATTGGTCTATCGGGAGGAAAAAGGACTCTCTTATTCTTTGATCCCTGTCTTTTATTTCCCAATGCTCTTCTACAGGGGAGCTAACATCCTATCTCTGCCAATTCATGTTATCAGAGGGCAAGGAGGAACATTAGTAGTAATAAGATGTATAAGTTGTCCCAAGCTGAAGCCAGAATTTATAAATGACATATTGGTCTCCAGGGTGAGGAATTCATAACTCACACAAGCCCCTGAGAACTAAAATAATACGGAGGAAAAAATTCAATTCCCACACCATAATATGTTTCCCAGCTGCCCCTGTGTTCAGCCAAGAAATTTCACATGCACCCTGCCTCTCCACCCGCTACCCCCGTCCCCAAATCCCTGCATCATGGAAATTCTTGCCACGTTTGGGCTTCCAACCTCAAATATCACCACAAGCTGCACTTCCTGCCAGAAAGTAAATTGGTAGGTTGTAATGTTCCTTCTCCATCTATTACCAAGTAAATGGATTTGGGAGCCCTGTTTTGTTAAGTAGCAATGTCTGGCCTTGTCTCAAAAGAGCACTTTTTACTCCATTCTAACAGCTGTGCTTAAAAGTAAGCAATTGTTCCTTCCTCATAGAGAGCTTCCAAAATGCTTCACCCAGGTGTCAGCACATATTGTACTCTCTTAGACATTCCCTGTAAAGTATTAGGACACACAACCCTTGCTCTCATTTCTCCTTTACTGCTCGTTGTGTTGAATTCTTGTGAATTTCCCGATGCAAAAATGGCCCTTCTCATTGACTCAAAGGGTGGACTTATGCATTAAAGAACTTTGAGAATCTTGGCTAAATGTCATAATATGAAGTCCAAGCTAGTACTATGACTCAGGGGCTGAACGAGCCTGTATAGGACACTGTTTAAGAGAGGGCTCTAGTGTCTGGTTGTTTGAGTGTGAGTCTTGGCTTTGCCACTCATATTACCTGTGCATCTTGGGACAGTTATTATATTTAACTTCTCTTTGTTTCAGATTCATCAAGTATAAACTGGAAGCATGAATAGTACTTATCTAATAGGATTATTCAAAGTACCACATGAGATGCAGGCAAGAGTTTTAGAATAGTCTTCGTCATGTATTAGTTTTTATTTTTAAATTACCCATCTTCCCACTTGCTGGCACCTCTCCTTCCCTGTTTTTGCTCCGTCACCATATTTGCAGGTTCTTCACACTGTTGACTTCGTATATACATGGGATATAGTCCGTACCTATTCTTTCTCTTGCACAAGGACGAAAACCTCGTCAAGTGGGCCCTCCACTTGGGATACAATGAAGTAATTCATTTTAAGATGTTAATGATTGAAAATCTCTATGTTCTTTTTTCCCTGACTTTGTATTTTAACAGGGCACAGGGTCTTAATTGAAAGGGGGCAGGCTCCAAGATAGGATATATGTCCACTGGTTTGTGGCCAGGATATTTCTGACAACTTTCAAGTCATAGATGTGGTCAACTCTCCATGATTAAAAGTCTAATAATTGAGCTTTACTACCCACTTAAAACTTGTCATAGTCATCGTCATCATCATTATTATCACCTAAATAAGAAGACAAACTGTTATTTGAGCATCTTCTTTGGCATTTTGCACAGTTTATATCAATCCTAAAAATATCTGTGAGGTGGGTGTTATTATTCCCCTCTTACAGACAAGAGAACCAAGTCTCAGAGAAATTAAACGACTAGGCCAAAGGCACACCAGTGGCAAGTATTTGAGATTTGAGCCTGGTTGGGATGCTGGTCCATCTGCCTCTGAAGGCAGTACCATAATCACTCTACATAGCACTATAGAAATAGAATGGACAGCTGCCTGGTTTACATCATTCATTCTCCTAGTGTCACCTGCAGGACTGCAGGCTCAGTGTCTGCATCTACCTGTGACCACCCTCCGTTCCTAGCACAGTGCCTTGCACAGAATAGGGTCCCGCTATGTGTTTTTGGGGAGAATAAATGGTTGTGTGAATGAATGCATACCTCAACTTTGTACCTTCTTCAAGGAATGAGTTGTGACTAATGACTTTGTTGGCTGGATTTTTTTAATTGTCATAAAGGCCCTAGATGTAATAGAGGGCTAAACTACCACATCCACTGTTTATAAACCATCTAAGCAATGTTAGTAAATCAGAAACAAACCAGTATCTGAATCACATTCATTTGCATCTATTGCAGGCCACCAGAATGGCCTACAATAGCAAACAATATCTAACGATTATATGATTAATTCGACCAATAAGAACAGTCATTCCTTCACCCACTTTAGTTTATAAATTATCTCACTTAGGTGGTCCTTGTCCAAATTAACCATCTTTTTCAGATTTTTAACTCTCTTTGTGCATTGCCCGCCCAACCATAGATAGTGTAGCCTATCTATTTCAGCTTTACTGTATCCTGAGTGTGGTCTTACTGACATCAATTTCAGCATGGTGGGTAGAAATGTATTTCTCATAGCACCATAAGTCTATTGCAAGTTTCATGGTGAAATCCTATAACTACTTGCTGTGCTGAAAATGGGTCTCATGGTGTGCTATATTTTACTGCCCTATGAACCAAGTTACCGAGGAATAATGAAAATAACAATAACCAGAAGCACAGCTCCAATATAACTACAGATTTTTGCTCCAAAGATTAGCTTTTCATTTTTAAACAAAGGAGTGACATGTGGTGCATAACTAAGACATTCCCTTTTCATACTTTGGACTTTCTATTTTTTAAGTTGAAAATATTATGTAATATTGATAATGTTAAAATACAGCACATAGCTGAGATATTCAAAGGAAAGTGCTGCTGTGGCTTTCTTGAGTGGCTTATAACTTCAGAATAACAACAGCAAAATGTAACCATAAACTAAAACTCAAGGGCAAAAAGTAAGATTTTATGCCTTGGCATAATGTTTTTAAAGCGCCCATATTTGGGATTCAAATAAATTGCAAAAGCAAGACAGAAAGCTAATATTGCTCTCTATTTAGAATTCAAAAATAGTTTTGTCACTCTGAGTTAAAATGGCACAAGAAGCAACTGATAATGTGTACAATTGCTTGGGGACATACAAAAGCATCCAACAAAATTAAAAAACATTAATTACATTGTTAAGAATTTCTATGTATTTTGTTTCTTAGGTTTGTTTTCTTTCAGGAACTTGGTTGTATTCCCAATGAAATGGTTCTAAATCTTTTTAGTAAGTAAGCCCAGTGCATACATATAACAAATTAAAATTGCTCCAAAAAAAAGATGATTAAAGTCAAATAGGTCTACAATTAGCCAGTAAAGGTGGATACACAAAATCCGTATTTTCTTTTTTCTGAGATATTGGGAGAAAAATTTGTACTAACTTATTTTTTTATTCCAAAAAAAAAAAATGCTTACTTGACTAGTCTCTGCTTTTGTGCACTGCTGATTGTGCTGATACACGAATTACTTTCCATATATTGATTTTCTGTTGAAATGAGAATCTGCAAGGTACTCCAAAATGGATGGGCAGGGTCTTAGTGTCTATAAAGTAGTGGCTGGTACTGATTCAGAGAAATTTCAGTTTTCAAGTTGTAAGTGCCACACAGAAGGAAGTGGATCCACACTGCAGACTGAGTGTTGATAAGGCCTGAGGATTTTATGAGCATGATGGACAGCTACTCTGTTAACCTGGACATCCCTGAGATGAGTGAACATCACGTAGGGCTGCGCATCCATCACCTGTGTGACCCACTCAGGCCATCTGCACATCGAGTTTGGTCCGTTTTAATCCAACATAGCCACAAAGACACCACGATGTAAGGAACATGACATTCATCAGCAGAAAACCTGGCTCCTTTTGAATTAAGCATGGAAGGATAATTTTCAAAGAGGAAGAATCAACATCGAGTGCCTTAACTTTTCTTTTTTATATTGGAGTCCTCTCACTTAGTTCCTATTACCATTAGGCATACACTTGATCTTGGTTTTCTCATAGAACAGAGATAGGCTAGAGCTTTCAAAAAATTTTTTAAGTACTAAAAGTAAACAAAGGTATCAAATATGGAAGTTACAGGCAGAACATTACAACCTGCATATACAATATTCGGGCTTTCCTGTTACGCTAACCTGACCTTCTGTCCTAAAAGAACATCTTTGACAGATTCCTCCTTTCCCAGCTTTCTGATTGTATCTCGCTGTTTCCAGGAAATGCCTTTATTCACTTGGCCACTTTGCTGCAGAGCCAAGAAAGGTATTTTAACTCTGCTCCTCTCCTGAGATCTTTTAACTCTTAGTTTTTAATCTGAGGGATAAGTCTTTACCCCAGCAGAATGTCAGAACTGGATACATTTTCAGGTGAAAAATGGATCTGTGTATAAGAAGTAGTTTGGTCCCTAGAGCCATGAAAGATCATATTCCCTTAAACTAGAATCATAGCCATATATATCAATTACGTCACTGTTAGTCACAAGTAACAGAAACCTGATTTAACTGGCTAAAACACTGAGGAAGTGCATGGAATCTCATAGCAGAAGCAGGGCAGGCATCAGGAGTGTCTGATTCAGCCGCTCAAGGATATCATAAAGGATCTAGGTTCTTTCCACTTCTCTGTCTGCCATTCATGGTGTAAACTTCATGCTAGATCTTAAGAATAATAAAAATTCTGCCAGTAAGCAGCAAATGAAGCTACCTGCTTTCTCAATCATTTTGACAGAAGAGAGAGAAAGCATTTCTTTCTGTGTCTCTCTCTTGCCACTGGGAAGCCTCTGAAAATTGTTGCTTGATGTCTCATTGACCTAATTTGCATTATATGCCTATTCCTGAACCCATGGCTGTTTCCCAGGAAATGCCATGAGCTGCTGGCCTATGTCTGGCTTCCTGATGCTTTTGTGGGTGAAGATATTTCCATGAATGGTTGGAATCAATCCCTTTTGGTGATGCACAGTGAGAAGTGGTAGAATCAACACTGGGCAGTCAATCAAATGTGTATCTTCCCATAGAAAGTTAACTACCCACAAAGGCTGATTGAAAGGATATTCCATTATGTTTTATATCTTCATATGACAACACTTCTTGATTTCCTTCTCAAGGGGCTCAGTGAGCATTATAAATAATGACTAAGACAGTGTGGAGCTATCTTTGGTTTAAGGGCTATCTTGGAACTCTGGGATTCTCAAGGATATTTGAGGGAGAATGAAAATTCTCTCATTAGTTTTACGTACATATTTATCTGTAGGAGAGATCCCAAGCTGGACCTGTTCAGCTTTAGCTAGTTACAGATATGGAGGGGTTACTCTTGTGCCTGCTACCACTTCACCAGGTCTCTGGCTTCCCATATACACAGCTCTGGAGCTTACGGGTTCTTTGGGGCAAGGAAATTTTATATAGAAGTGAGGTTGATAGAGACCAAGTAGAGCTTTGGGGGATCCAACGGGTGTCATTCATGTGGGCTGTCCATAAGTATTGATTAACACTAGCTGCTGTCAAAGGGAAGTTTTCACTGAAGACCCATGGGGAGGACAGCTGGTATACCTGACTCTTTGGTGCAAACACCACTCATATGACTGGAGACTGGGTGGTTTATGAACTCTCACTCTACATCCGTGGTACTCTTTTCTGGATGTTAGCAATGACCTGGAATGCTGGGTGGAGGCTGAACCATCTCTACATCCTGATTTGGCTTCAGTCTGAACAATGAGACCTCTTGTCCCAAGCCTCACCAATCTTCATGTATTTATTTTTGCCTCCTCAGTATAGCCCAGTGAATCCCTTTTAGACTCTTGATTATCACCTGTTTCTCTAAATCAATTGTTTATTCCTTGAGTTGTTTCCTTCCTTAAGGATTTTGCACCTCAAGAGCTGGGGAGAGACTTCCACTGCCAACTTTCTGTTTATATATGCATATTGACTGAACTGTTTATTTAACCCTCTTTCACACAATCTAGCCATTTTATGTGCTTTTAATTTCAAGTTAGTCTCACTATTCTTCTTTGAAAATTACATGCCCTTAGAGCCCTGAGGACTGGAATATTTTTTCTAAGATGAAATAGTAAATCGATATGGTACTGTGGGTCATTTATTTTAGAATACATTAATGATTTTAAGCCAACTAGATAGTAGATTAGATGACTTTCAGAGAATTTTTTTCTTAGTTTTATCTTAATTATCATTAGCCTGTGATGACAGGTACTATTAATATAATTATGTCTATTTCACAGAAAGTTTAAACAATAAGCTGAAGGTCATGCAACATGGTAAAGCTACTGCTTGCACAAAGATAATCTAACTCGCATGCCCATACTCTTTCTAGGACCAAGCTACTGGTATTTACCACTGTGAAAGTCCCTCTACTAAAATCTAAATTTTTCCCTAGCCTCCAATGAATACTTTTTCTTATTGCCTTGGAAAGAATTTACAGACACTAAGAAAACATTTAGATGCATTTGAATAAAGTGTAAAAAATGATTTTGTAATCTCAATGCCAAGGAAGAATACTGAAAGGGATTTTGTTTTTTTGAAAGGGCTTCCACTGTTACATAATATGTAGCCTGTTGACTCAGGACGAGATCTATCCATTTTTTTGTTAAAGAGCAACATTACTCCTTTAAAATTATAGGTGAACTAGTTTCTTAGAGAATTCAAATGTTAATCTCTTCCATAAACACCCAAACACACCCAGACACATTCAGAAATAATGTTGTACAAGCTTTCTGGGCATCCCTTAACCCAATCAAGTTGACGCATGACATTAACCGTCACAGGTATGTTGCATTATTGTTTCCAATTATTTGCTCCTTCCCCTGTAAGAGTATTATACATTCCCACCCTTGCTGTGACTCTGAGTAGATGGTTCTTTTCTGTCCCATGGTCAGGATGGACCTTGTGACTTTCTTTGGCCAATAGAATGTGGGTAGATATGATGTATGCCCTTCCAAACTTAAATATGTGTTGTGGTTTAGTTCAGTCATCTGCTCTTGCTGTCTGCCATGAGAACAGGACATGTAGATGGTGCTACCTTATAAGCCAGTGTCCCAGAATGAGAAGACACATGGAACAGAACCAGGCAGAGTCTCAACTGACCTGCAGACCCATAAGTGAGAAATAAATGCTTGTTGTTGGGTAAGTTTCTAGGATTTTCAGCATTTTTAAATTTTTAAGAAATTGTTAGCATAGCAAAATTTGACTAAGAGAATGTCAACTCAGATACTTCATTACTCAAGTCAGATTAAGATAACTCAGATATTTGAACAAATTGCTAATCTCTCTTCTCCTCTTCATTTCTATTATCCATAAACTGGAGGGGGAAAGGGGTGGAAACACTTTGGATTACCCATTCTCAAAGGTCCCCTTTTTCAGTGATATTGTCCCATGATCTTTTCTACATTTTTCTTTAGCTCTTTGCTTGCCTACATAGTTTAGATGTACCCATAGAAAGAGCCAAGTCATTATACAGAAAGATTCTGCATAAAATATCATTTTAACTATTTGACATTTTACTGGTTAGTATAAAGATCCTTAGATTGCACAGTAAACAGAACCGTCAGCAGCTCAAGTGTATGTATTTGGTGCCTGCGGGCTGACAGTGTGCACCCTGAGCCTCTCAGCCTCTCTGCTGTCAGCTGCTTTCCCAGCTTCCTCCCTAGTGTTGCTTGGCCCCTGCATGCCACTCCCTAACCTACCCTATGGCTTCTTTCTCCTAGTCCTGGTAAGGACCAGTAGTTATTTGTCCTTCATTGCTGTCTGCTGCTCGTTCCACTCAGAAAGAAAGGCAAAAAGACTCCATTTTTGACTTCTCATGTGCTACTGATGAAAAGTGCAGTTGGTCCCTCAGTGTTCAGGAGTCTAGAGTTGTACATAAACACTCATGGAACCATTGAGCTGGAACAGAGATTACCCAGTTCAATCAATTTAGAGATGAGAGGCATCAAAACTCAGAGATTTAGACTTACTCAGCCCAGTCCTAAAGCTAATTGGTGGTAGACTGATGCTTGGGGAATCAGAGGAAAAACAGAGTACATAATAAAATGCAAGAGGGATTCCTAAATTATACCGGATTAGAAGCAGGAAAGTTACCTTGTAGTTCAGGTGCAGTCTCCTCAGTTCCTACCCTTTTCTGCCCTTAAACATGTAATATTTGTCAGACCACTCACCAACAATCCGTATTTAAAAAGCCTTTGTAGATAATCAGATTTTACACAGCAATAATCAAAACACCAAAAAAAGGTAAAAAAATTTAGTATGCTGCTGGTTTTAGAAGGATCACAAAGAAAGTGACAAATCACTCAATCTCTAAGCTTCAGCTACTGCTGTTATCAATTATGTGTTATAATTCTTGCTTGTAAAGTCCTTTGAAATATTCAGATATAAGACTTTAAAGGGACAAAGTAATTAAGACTATTGGTCATGTCAGACAGAAGTTTAAATCACTGTTCTTTCTATATGTATTCTTTCATATTATATTATTATTCTTCTTATCCTCCCCATTGTGGATGCAGGAAATAAACTAAAAGACACAGTGAGGGTGGGACAAGAGGGGACAAAAACCTAGTTTTCATCATCATCTGTTAATGTGTTTTTACACTGCTTCATTCAGTATTTCTAACAAGCCCCTTTAAAAAAGAAAACGTAATAAAACTGAGGCTAAGTTTCTCAAGATCACACAGAACCTGAAGTTGAATGCAGACCTCTCTAACTCCAAAACCAGCCCTCTTGAGATGGATTGATTTTGTCTCTTACTTTGTGCATGCATCTTAAAAGTTAGCATGACAAGAGGTGTGTATTGAGGCAAGGAGGGCTTTGCACACCAGATTGCTTGGCTCTCTTTGCACATTTGTTAATTCACCATGTTATGGCTTGCTTGTTGACCACTCTTGAGGCACCGTGAGATAAAGATATGAACCTGACACAGTCCTCTCCTCAAGGTCCTTAGAGTCTTGTAAAAGGAGGCAAACAATAAATGACTGCAATAAAATACTATAAATCCTCAGATGTGCACAGAACAGTGTGGTTCTAAAATTTCTATATAGGAGGGAGAATTTTAAGTTGTCCATTGGCTCCAAACATCCATTTCTACCTCTTTCTATGATCTGTCTTGTGCCGCTTTCTGTCTACCTTGTGTTGCAAAAAGCTTGAAACAAAAATCTGCTTTTCCTAGACTCTCTTGCAGCTAATGTTCTCACCATAAAATAAGTTCCATCAAGGAGATGCGTTTGCATGAAATTGGAAAGCAGGAGAGAGGCAGAGGCCATTTTCCTGCCATTCCTGCTGGCAAGCAAAGCTCAGAATTATGAATGTGGAGGGGAAGTTATATCACTTAAAGTCAGTCTGTCTGTCACCTGCATGGTAGGAGTCCTATGACAGTTGAGGTAGCTGCAAAAGTTAGACTGATGGCAGAGTCTTTCCAAGCCCCATAGCAGAGTGTTCTTGAACCCAGTAGTTCTCAAGATATCTCCTGGCTCCCTCTCCTCCAGCCTTTCTAACAATTTTATAAGCATTTAATTTTTATAATCAATCCATTATGTATACATGTAGAGTAGTATCTTTCCCTGTTCATATGCCTGACAAAGGGGTTTAGGGAGAGGAATTAATTGGAAGGGGGAGGTACTAAGGAGAACTTAACTTCTCAAATCATTTGCATGGCAAGCACCTTGTGTTTCTGCAGCTGCATGTTAATTTTGATCTGCTTAAAGTGGAAAAGCTAATCAAGTTCGAGAAGGTATAAAAGTACCCCGACCAAGCCTTTGCACTGTGTCTCTAGTCTCTATAGTCCAAAGAGAATGAGAAAGGTACTGAAGAGGGGGCAGTTGGTTTATAAGGTGTGGGTTTGGAGGTAGGGAGGTTGGTCAGGGAAGACTCCATAAAGAAAGGCGAGTCTTGGGAGATGGTGGACCTTTGTCTGGCATGTATGGGGAAGGGAAAGGTATTCCACGTAGAGAACCACAAGGGGCTGAGACCTGAAGATAAAGAAGGCATTGGCAATTTGCAGAACTTCAAGTTGTTCAGTGTGATTAGAACACAGAGAGTTGGCAGAGATAAACCTAGAGAGGTTCTCCTCACTGGTCCAGACCGGCAGTGTCAGGTACATCTCACTATGGAGTTTGCATTTCACCCTGTAGTTAATGGGGAAGTTTTAATAGGTTTTAAGCTGGAAAATAACCTGATTGGTTTGAATTTTGGGAAGAACCTGTTGGCTACATTAAGGATGGAGAATGAGACTAGAGGCAGGAAAACACTTAAAAAATTAAGTGAGAGATGTTTTAAGATGGTGAAAGCTTGATTCCAGAAGTGCAGATTGTTCCACTGAGGAACTTAATTGTGAAGCAAAGAGGGAGGTGATGGCAGTAACTAGAAAGAGGCACAGGGTCACGAGTGCTTTCCATCCGTCAATCTATCTATCTGTCTATCTATCTATATCTAATGTGTGAGTCTTCAGCAAGTTTATTGTTTAAATGGAAGAAGCAAGAAAAGAAAAGCACTAGATATAAGAGATGCAAGTTTATTTATCTTTTATGAAATTTAAGTAAATTATGTGCTGTATTAAAATCAAGTCTGGATTTTTGTAATTACAAAAATCAAAATCACAATTGGTAGAAGCTTATGTAGGTAATGATGGTTAAATCTTTTGGTTGAGATGGTAAACAGAATCAAGGCCCCTCAAAGATGTCCATGTCTTACATCCCAAAGCCGATTGATCTATTATGTTATATAGCCAAAGAAACTTTGCAGATGTAAGTTAAAGACGTTGAAATAGGGAGATTATTCTGGATTATCTGGGTGAATACAATCACAGAGTCCTTATGAGAGGGACACAGGAGGACCAGAGTCAGAGTGGGAGATATAACAACAGAAGGAGAGGTAGGAGAGGAAGAGAGGGAGACGAAGAGCAATGAAGGATGCTACACTTGCTGGATTTGAAGATAAAGGTCCATGAGCCAAGGAATGCAGGAGGCCTCTAGAAGCTGGAAAAGACAAGGAAATGGATTCCCTCCTAGAGCCTCCAGAAGGAATGCAGCCCTGCTAACACTGATTGTAAGGCTTCTGATCTCCACAGCTCTAAGCTAATACATTTGTGTTATTTTAAGCTACTAGATTTGTATTAATTTGTTATAGCAGCATAAAAAAAAACAAATGCAAGAAAATATGACATAGAAATGAGATAACATAAAGGAAAAAAGTGATAGACTTGACTACCTAAAAAATTTATATTTTTAGTATGATTTTCAAATCACAAATCTGCTGAAGAGTAAATGAAAACCATGAAAGGTTACATGAAAGGCAATACATGAGCATTTGACAAAAGATTAATAATAATGCTATATAAACATACCAAAATCAGTATTAAAATAATTCAATAGAGAATGAGCAAAAAATAAACTGACAGTGTCAAAAGAAATCCAAATAAACATAGACAAATATGTTTTGCCAAGAAATGCAAATTAAAACAATGAATAGGCTCTTTATTTTTTTCATCTGCACAAATAGCAATGATTTATTAGACAGTTACTGCTGGGCAGAGTGTAGGGAACAGGCATTGCCATGAACTCTAGGTGAGGTTTTAATTTGGTAAAAGCCTTCTGGAAAACAGTTTGACAGTTATTACTTGAATGGTAACTGTACATACCCTTTGATTTAGCAGTTTCAGTTCCAGGATTTCATTCTTTAGAAATACTGACTCCAGTGCACAAAAGTACACATTTAAGGGTGTTTATGGAGGAGAAGGGGGCAAGATGAAGGACTAGAAGCAGCCTGTGTGTGCCACTCTCAAGGAAAGGATAGAAAGTTGCAGGTAGATGCCCTTCTACGGATGGGCCGTCTTGCAGAAAACAATGTGAATCATCAGAGAAGTGATGGGGCACATTCAAAGTGGAGGAGAAGGTAATGGAATCCACTCAGCAAAATCAGAAGGTACCTGGGGAAGACATCCACACATGGGGAAGCAAGGTGGAGAAAACACTGGGGCTTTGTGCTGCCCCTGTGGACACTGTGGCCCAAACTGTGAGGGGTCCCCACCACCACAGAACTCTGGACTATTCAGGGAGCTGCTTGGAGTCTGTGTAGCAATATTGCACTAAAGAACAGCCACAACAGGGACCTTATGGCTCCTGCTCTCAGATTGCTGCAACTGATGTCATTCTGAGCTCTCATGTCCAGAGTGCCAGGTCTACATTGGACTCAGATTTGCTCCAGCTGCCTCTCCATCACTCTACCTGGGCCAGGAAGGGAGCAGGGAGAGTGGACACTCCCACATGCTCTGTGACTGGGAGCCAAGCACCCCTCCACCTCACGGAGGATCTAAGCAGGATGGGTGCTACAGATGCCATCTGAGAAGCCCTGTGGTGACTGCTTTTGCAGGGCCTGGGTAGGGGGAGAGCCTCAGCTGTCCAGTGGCCCAGCCCCATGGCCGTGACCCCTGGAACTCCCAAGCTGCTGGATTCATGGCTCTCCCTCCTTGGTTCCCACACTGTTGTCCAGCCCCATGACTCCAACTCTGAGGTTTCCCCACTGCCATTGGGCCCTGCAGCCCTGCCTCTAATTTTCTAGTGTTGTTGCTGAGTCCCATGGCCTAAACAGAGAAATCTCCCACAATGTCAGCCTTCATGGAGAGGGGCTCACCCAGCCTCCTACCTCAGCTTCCAACAGTGGCCTGGGGAATAATCTACCACTCTGCACAAAGATCATCCAGCACCAGCATGGACAGTGATGATCACAGGGGAACAGAACAATACAGAACGGCTGCATTGCAGGCTCTCAGTGCATCCACCCTTCTCCTGCCAGATCAGTCTTCCAGAGTAGATCATAAAAGTGCTATCTAGGAACCTCTTCTTTTTCTCACTAAGTAGGAGAGTTCCCAGCAAAGGAGAAAAAGTGTGCCACAAACCTATCTGCCCTGAGCTGACAGAAGAGATTTCAGATAAGAAGAAACCAGCACAAGAACTCCGGCAACATGAAAAAACAAGCTAGTTCAACACTTCCAAGGGATCACATGGATCTACAGCAATGGACCCCAATAAAAAGGAAATTGTCAAAATATCAGAAATAGAATTCAAAATATGGATGGAAAATAAGATGAATGGTATTGAAGAGAAAGTTGAAAACCAATACAAAGAAGCCAAAAAAATTTTTTTGGACATAAACAAGGAAAAAAAATGAAAGTCACTAACGAGCTAGAAAACATAACAAAGGATTTGACAGAACTCATTTAGGGAATTTCATAATATAGCAAAAAGCTTTAGTAAAAGACTAGACCAAGCAGAAGAAAGAATCTCAGAGATTAAAGACAGGCTCTTGAACTAACCTAATTAGTCAAAGATGTCGAAAAAAGAAGAATGAACAATCACTGAGAGAAATATGGGATTATGAGAAGCAAACCAATATATGAAGTACAGGTATCCCTGAGGGAGAAAAAAGAGTAGAAAGCATGGAAAATCTATTTAAT
Organism: Avahi laniger; assembly: GCA_963575035.1. NCBI lineage: Eukaryota > Metazoa > Chordata > Mammalia > Primates > Indriidae > Avahi > Avahi laniger. The sequence continues at coordinate 14,645 of CAUYSK010019611.1, read as the reverse complement.
GGAATTATTGAGGAAAACTTCTCTGATATTGTCAAAGATTCAGATCCAGATGCAGGATGGTCAATGAACACAAGGAAGATTCATAGCAAATACAACATATTCATGACACACAGTCATCAACTTGGCCAAAGTCAAAATGAAGAAGAAAATTCTACATGCAACAAGACAAAAGCAACAACAAACCTACAAAGGAAAACCCATCAGGATAACAGCAGATTTCTCAGAGGAGACCTTAAAAGCCAGATGAGATTGGGGCTCCATATTTAGTCTTCTTAAACAGAACAAATGCCAGCCAAGAATTTTATATCCTGAAAAACTAAGTTTCACAAATGCTGGGGATATAAGACTTTTCCAGACAAGCAAACACTAAGGGAATTTGTTACTAGTAGACCTGCCCTACAGGAAATACTTGGAACTGCATTATACATGAAACAGCTCAGTAGATACCCATCAGTGTAAAAACACCCAAAAGTTAAAGCTCACAGCTCTTATAAAACAGTAACAGAAGAGGGAAAACAAACAAACAAACAAAAACCAAGGTATCATCCAACATGATGAAGAGAACAGTATCCCACATGTCAGTACTAACACTGAACATGAATGGTCTTAATGACCTACTTAAAAGATGTAGATTGGCTAAATGGATGAAAAAACAAACCCCAAGTATAGTCTGTCTCCAAAAAACACATGTAACACACAAAGACTCGCATAGACTCAAGGTAAATGAATGGAAAAAAATATTCCATGCAAATGGAAACCAAAACCCAGCATGGGTAGCCATTCTCATATCAGATAAAGTAGACTTTAAATAACATCAGTAAAAATGACCGCATTGAAAACTGGGCAAAAGACATGGACAGAAGTTTTTTCAAAGAAGATAGTCAAATGACCAAAAAACATATGAAAAAATGCTCAACATCACTAATCATCAGGGAAATGCAAATTAAAACCACAATGAGATATCACCTTACCCCTATCAGAATGACCATTATTAAAAAGTCAAAAAACAATAGATTCTGTCATGGATGTAGAGATAAAGGAACACTTATACACTGTTGGTGGTACCGCAAATTAGTATAATCTTTATGGAAAACAGTATGGAGATTCCTCAAAAAAATAAATGTAGACTTACCATTTGATCCAGCAATTCCACTACTGGGTACCTACCCATAGGAAAAGAAGTTATTTTATCTAAAAGACACCTGCACTCGAATGTTTATTGCAGCATAATTCACAATTGCAAAGATGTGGAATTAACCTAAATGCCCATAAATTCATGAGTGGATAATAAAAATGTGGTATATACATATACCATGGAGTACTACTCAGCCATAGAAAGAAATGAAATAACGTCTTGTGCAGCAACTTGAATGGAACTGGACACCACTATCCTAAGCAAAGTATCTTGAGAATGGAAAAACAAACACTACATGTGCTCTCTAATAATTGGGAACTAATTGGTAGGCACACATGGGCACGAAGAGATGTAAAGCTCATTGTAATCCAAGAAGGGGGGAGAGCAGGAGAGGGTGAGGGGTAAAAACTTACCTATTGGCTGCAATGAATATTATTCTGGTGATGGGTGCATTAAAAGCCCCGACTTAAACATCAGACAAGATATCCATGTAACAAAAACATTTGTACCGCTTTAATATTTTGAAATAAAAAAGAATGCTGATATTAGTATTGTTTGTATAGAAAAAAAGTGAAAATTCTTGAAATGGATATTAACAGGAGATTGTTTGAATGACATTTGCTATGTCCGAATAAGGGACTATTATGTTGCCTTTTAAAAGACTGAGGTAGATAAGAACAGACATTTTTAATACATTGATAACCAAAGCAAGTTGTAGAATAATATATAAATTTTGATTCTATTATAAAATAGGTATGTGTGTCTTATGTGCACATATATGTCAGTGAATTACATGTACATATAATTCATATCAGCATATGCATAGAAAAAATCTGGTAGAATTTACAAACAAAATGTTAACAGAGAAAGGCTGGGAATTATAGGAGACTTTTATGTTCTGCTTGATTCATTTCTCTAGCACTTGAAAGGTTTTACAATATATGCTTTTTTATTCAGGAATTAAAAAACCTATAAAACTGTGAAAATATGGTAGATACATAATGACTCATAGGCAAATCTCAGTCGAGCATAGTGGAGAATATTTTTCTCTTGGTAAAAAGTGACCAATCTGATTATCTGTGGAAGAAAGAATCTAGCTAATTATTATTTTTGCAGAGTATACAACAAGTAACTACTTGTTGAGTGAATAAAGAACTAATAGACAAAAATTGATTTGCCTTAGTAGCTAAGAAAGGAAGAGCTCTATAAATTTCTCATAGGATCTAGTAATCACTTCCTCAACACTACCTGAAGAAAGAAATGCTCAAACATCTCCGGCTATTTCTTTTCCCCTTCTTGCAATTCCTCAAGGTATCCCCAATGTCCTGACATCAAGTGGAATCTTTGTATAATACAAGCTATAAACATAACCCATTAGGGAATACAAGCACAGTGTTTCATATTGATTAGAAATGAATTATTTCAAGAAGAAATTCCAGAGGAAATTGTCTCTGGAGTCCAATATTTTGAATTATGTCAACCAAGTGGCAGCAACTAAATCAAGTACGATCTTGAAAGGCACTTAAAGATCTATCATTTTAAATGTGATCATCCTTAATTGTATAGCACTGCTTAAAATACCAACCTTGACAGTTTAAAAAATATTTTGGCCATTAGCTACATTATAAATGTTAGTGAGCTTGAAGATTAGTATAACCTATTGCAAATGGGCAGAGCTGAAGATTGGGGTTTGTTTATATGAAAGGAGAGCTTAACAAGATTAGGCCTTACAGTTGAAGTTTTAGAACTATTGTCTATTCATATTCCACATGTCTCTGATGCCCTGAGAGTTTTTTTTCCCCCACAGTCATTGGGAAAAGCATAGACACCTGGTCAGTTCAGTTTCTCTGTCCAGTGACATTGAGATTTGGAACTGGATTTAGAGATGGTCAGTTCTCTGCATATAAGTAGAATTGTAACATTTGAAGACAGGAGTGCTGGTGAGACTGTATTTCTCTGTGTGGACTGAAATTAGAGAAAGGCTATTAGTTGGGGGGTGGAGAGAGAGAGAGATAATGAGAGAGGAGGAGGAGGAGAGGAAGAAAAAGCAGAGGGAAAGAAAAGGAGGAGGGGAGGTATAGGAGAAACCAGATATGCAGAAAGGAGTAGAGATAAAATGCAGTAAGAGAATATTGCCTAGGTTTCTGAGGCATTCACAGTTGCAGTTCCCTTTTGAGTCAAGATTGTATTTGTATAACCAATTCTTTCTTTTCCTTAAGCTACTTTGGCATGATTTCTACTGTCTGCAAGGAAAGAGTCCTAATTAGCACCAGAGAGGAAGTAGAAGTGTATTTGTCCGGCATTATTTCAAATAAGTCTGGAAATCAAACAGTGTCTAGATTGACAGAACACCCCTTGTTTGCTGTGGTCTCTGCCTCATTTCTGGACTCTGGAGCTGGATAACTGTGGAGTCTGCCACCCCCAGACTCAGATCATTTCGATTGTTCCGTTCTATTAATGACACTTGTGTTTCCACTGAAACCAGTGGGTATTTGGCACAGAATATTGGAGGTAGAAGGGGCCTTGGAAATCATCTGTACAGCCTCCTCATTTAGCAGATAAGAAAACAGAGACTCAAAGGGATGAAGAGGTTTATTCAAGGTTACATGATAAATTAGCAGCAAAATCATGACCAGAACCTTCCAACATTAGACTCTTCCCTGTGTAATGCCAGCCGAAGTGAACATCTGTGTTGGGCCACAGCCAAGGGGGAAAAAAAAACAAAAAACAGTGCTGTGGGGAAATGGTGATAAACTTCATGAAAAACAGCAATTTTCATCAACTCTCATCTTCTTGGGAAGTGGTTTGGAGTTCTAGCTTTTTCTTGCAGAGTTTTCGGCCCTGCTCCCACAGCAAGAAAAGCATTCAGTTCCACAGCCTTTATTTCCAGGGTCGGTATAGTAAATAAGATGAAAGCCCCAAGCTTAATTGGAATTTCTTTTATAAAGCAGAATGGAAGGGTCATTGAAATGTCAAAACATTTTCCAGTGATCTGGGCAACTTACCTTTCCCTAAAGTAATTGCCAAATTTTTCAGCATGACATTTGCATTGTGGAAGGGCTTGCAGGGAATTAGAAATCACATCAGGCCAGGTTTTCATCCTCTGCAATGATGGAAATAGGGAATTCCCCACTGAGGTCTTGCACATATTTTGTTTTCAATTCTTTCAATCATTTTTGGCTTTTAGAGCAGCTTCCAAGCTATTTCATGAAGTGAAATATTTTTCCTATGCAGAACTTCCTGCCATTAAATCAACCCAGAATTCAAATTTCAACAAATTATTGAGAGAAATTTATTAGTTTTAAAGAAATCAAATGAATATTCACTCTCAATAAAATTACTAATCAAACTGACAACGAACCCATATCCATGAAGATGTCTTAATGGATGGTAATTTATATACACTATTCATTTTCTAGTTTCAATTAATGGTAGATAGTATGTACTTTTAACTAATCATTCCTTTTCTTGTGCATTGAAAGATGACAGTAAATGTAATTGAACTCTATTATTTCAGAATTTGATAAATTGGGGCTGTCAAATTTTGAGATTTGAAATTTAGCTTGTGCTATGGTTTGAATATGACCCCCACAAAATTCATGGGTTGAAAAGCTAATCCCAAGTGCAACACTGTTGAGAGATGGGACCCCTAAAATGATTAAGTTATGATGGCTCTTCCCTCTTAACGTGTTAAGTCATTATTGCTGGAGTGGGTTAATTATCAAACAGGAGTGTGTTCCTGATAAAAGGATAAGTTCAGTTCCCTTCCTCTCTTACTCTCTCGTGCTTTCTTGCCCCTCTGCCTTCTGTCATGGGATGATGCAGCAAGAAGGCTCTTGCCAGATGTCAACACTTTGATTTTGGATTTACCAACCCCCAGAACTGTAAGAAATAAACTTCTTTTCTTTATAAATCACCCACTCTTTGATATTCTGTTACAGTAATGCAAAACAGCCTAAGACAGCTTACTTGATAATCATTTTTACTGTCAAAGTATAAGTGTCAGGGAAAATAGGTAAAATGCTTACCTACCATTAATTGAATGTGCTAGTTACTTTACGTGCATTCTCCCATTTCCTTTGTCAGAGCAACCCTATCAGATAGGCATTATCATTCATGACTACCCTCCTTGTACTGTTGAGACAACAGAGTCTCAGAGAGATTGAGAAACTTAAGCGCATACAGCTACTCTTTGGCTGGGCTGCAAAGTAAACCCAAGTGTTTCTGATGCTATGGCTTGTGCTTTTTTTCTCTGCCAAGATACATCCAGCAAACATTCAGCAGCAGTTTATTTATTCATTAATTACCTTATTCATCAAACATTTATCAAGTCCCCACAATATATGTACCAGACAGGCTTTGGCAATACAAAAATGAATAAGATCCAGACCGTACTCTGGGGGTGGGAGATGGAGAGAGGTATACTTGGAAACAGATGATTGCCAAACAATGTGGCCACCACTGTCACAGAGCTATGCACACAAACCAACCATTATAAGAAACACTTCATTTGCTAATACAAATTTTACTTATTTCTCCACTGAAGTCATTTTGTTGGCATTCTTCAAGTTGCATTGTGTAATTCAAAATAGTAGAACTATTTCTTTAATAGCTTTCAATTCATCAGATTAATGCAGACTGGTATCTGCCAAGTAGCCCAACACTGGTTAGGTTTTACCTTAGTTATCTACCTTAGTGGTTTCTTGGCTAAAGACATGGTAAAAGATAAAGTAGGCCAAACTGACATTTCGTCCAAAGGATGACTTAGGTGTAGAGTTTAAGTCAATCAAGAGAGATTTTGTCTCTTCCAGGAAGCCAGGGAAGCAACACTTTTGCTACATCAGTGTTTCACCATGTGTGTTATTCTTTTTTTTTTTTAATTTCAGTATATTCTGGAGGTACAAACATTTTGGTTACATATAATGGCTTTGCCTTGCCCCAGCCAGGGTTGCAAGCATGCCTATCCCCCATACAATGCACTCCACATTCATCATTTGTGAGTTTACCTACCCCCCCACCCCTTCCCACCCGACTGGAACCATATGGGCACCTCAGTGTTGATTGGTTAGTACCAGTTTGATGGCGAGTACGTGTGGTGCTTGTTTTTCCATTTTTGTGATACCTCATTTTGAAGGATGGGTTCAAGCTCTATCTGGGATAATATAAGAGGTGCTAGTTCACCATTGCTTTTTGTAGTTGAGTAGTATTCCAAAGTATACACATAGCACATTTTATTAATCCACTCCTGTATCGATGGGCACTTGGATTGTTTCCACATCTTTGCAATTGTGAATTGTGCTGCTATAAACATTCGAGTGCAGATGTCTTTATTATAGAATGTCTTTTTTTCCTTTGGATAGAAGCCTAGTAGTGGGATTGCTGGATCAAATGGTATTTCTATTCTTAGCTCTTTGAGACATCTCAAATTACTTTCCACAGGGGTTGTACTAATTTGCAGTCCCACCAGCTGTGTAAGAGTGTTTTTATCTCTCCACATCCACACCAGCATTTGTTGTTTTGGGGCTTTTTGATAAAGGCCATTCTCACTGGAGTTAAGTGATATCTCACTGTGGTTTTGATTTGTATTTCCCTAATGATTAGAGATATTGCACACTTGTTCGCTGGCTATTAATCTGTCTTCTTTTGAAAAGTTTCAGTTCATGTCCTTTGTCCACTTTTTGATGGGTTGTTTGATTTTTTCTTGTTAATTTTCTTAAGTTTTATACTGGTTCTTGTTATCAGCCCTTTATCAGATATGTCGAATGAAAATATTTTCTCCCATTCTGTAGGTTGTCTATTTTCTCTACTGATAGTTTCCTTTGCTGTGCAGAAGCTTTTTACTTTGATCAGGTTCCATTTGTTTATTTTTGTAGCTGCTGTGATTGCTTTGGGGGTCTTCTTCATAAATTCTTTGCCTAGGATATTTTTAGTAGAGACAGGGTGTTGCTCTTGCTCAGGCTGGTTTCAAACTCCTGAGCTCAAGCAATCCTCGCACCTTAAACTACCAGAATGCTAAGATTACAAGTGTGAACCACCGAGTTGTGCCTTTTTTCTCTTCCTGCTATATTTAAGGAGTTAACAAACTATAACAGTAAGGATTTTAGTTGGTATCTTTCATTTTGCCTGCTATCCAGAGCCTGAGGATTATTCCTTTTGGGGAGTTTCTATTTTATGGAGCTCAATAGAAAGCAAACTCTTGCTTCCCACTAATAAAGTGAAAGAATCCAAGTGTTTTCTTTGCCCCATCCAAGGTAGGGAAAAGACTTGAGAATTAACCTAGGTGAAAATTTTTCAACTTCCTGGGATTTCAAATCCAGTAGAAGTGATGGGAAAACAGAGAGAGAGTTGATAAATCATTCACAGGTATGGTATCACGAGTACAAATATAGTGACAGGGGCAAAAATTCAGATATGGTAGAATTGCTATCAGTTGCCTTCCTACCTAAACTGTTCTTACCTGACCCTCTGTCTCTGCCATCTGGTATTGCTTAGTTCCTACTTCTGTTCTTAGCTGGGTTTTTTTTTTCCCCTCCAGTTTCCCCATAGATTCCATGAGATATATGATATCCTTACCATATTTAAGTCTTTGTTCAAACTGTGTTCTCAGTGAAGCCTACCTTCACTATCCACTTAGTGTTGTAATCTGCCCTGGACTGCTCCACACACACACTGCCCCTTTTTCTTTAATATCTCCTTACTGTATATTACTTTTTACAGCAGTTATTAACCTCTAACACAAAATATAGCATATTTATTATGCTTGTTGTGCAACTCCACTTGTAGAATATAGGTTCCACGAGGGCAGATATCACTCTGTTAGTCACTGTTGAATCCTAATGTGAAACACAAGGTCTAGCACATAATAAGAGTCAGTATTTATAGAATGGACCCGTGAATGAATGAATTCTCTGTCTTATGTAGGGCCTTCTCGTTAACTATTACCTTTGTAATGTTCTTTACTCACTATCACTCTGATGGACCGAATGTTTGTGTCTCCCCAAAATGTATATGTTGAAATCCTAGCTCCCAATGTGATGGTCTTAGGAGGTGGGGCCTTTAGGAGATAACAAAGTTATGGGAGTGGAGTCCTCATGAATGGGCTCCTTAAAAAAAGGACCCCAGAGAACTCTCTCACTCTCTTTCCACCATGTGAGGATGTAATGAGAAGTTGGCAGTGTGCAACCCCAAAGAGGGGTCTCACCAGAACCTGGCACTACTGGCACCTTGAACTCAAACTTTCAATCTCCAGAATTGTGAGCAATAAATTTCTGATTTTTATAAGTAACTTTGTATATGGCATTTTGTTAAAGCAGTTTAAATTGACTTAGACAGTCACACAATAGCCCCTTCTGGTCATTTATTCTTCAAAACCAAAAAGAGATATTTCCTAACAACACAACCTAAGAGCAGTGCCAGTCACTTGTTGTCTCATCATTCTATTTTCATATCTTTTATCACATCTAGTATTTTCTTGTCTCTCTTATATATGTGTGTGTGTGTGTGTGTGTGTACATATACATATATACATAGACATACATATATATATATATATATATAGTCTGCTCCTCTCCACTCAGTTTATTTACTTCTGAATCCCTAGGACCTAGAACAGTGCATGGCATATATCAGGCACATATTAGACAAATATTACATCTTCATGTGATATTTATATAAAGAAATGTCACAAAGCTAGTGCATAAACTAAAAGGTGTTATACAAACTATATGTATATATAGCAGAATACAATACAGAAGTCAATAGGTCAAAGCCCCCCCCAATTAATCTTCAACCAATTTAGCCACCAGAAGAGTACTAAACAAGAGGGTAATTTATTACTACTTTTAATAAACTGTAACCATCATGATTCTCTAACTTAGTCACGATTTAGCTTTCAGACATGTAGCTCAAACCAATGGAGTATTGCAAATCTTTGCCTGTATTATCATTTTATTTCACGGAGTGTCTGGCGTTGTAGGCAGAGAGAACAGTTAAAATCAGCCCTAAGGTAGGAGCATGCCTGGCAAGCTTGAGAAACAGAAAGGATTTCAGTATAAATAGAGTGGATTGAGTAGGGATGAGAATGAAAATGATGAGGCACCTTATTTTGTACTGCACTCTCCTCTGGTCCCATTTAATTGGCCCAAGGACAGACATCTGATCCAGAAACAGAATTTTCCTGGAATTTTTCAAATAGGACCTTGTAAGAACTGTAGTCCTTCTCTAATAATGATGCTATGAGATGCAAGATATGGGAGTTGCAGTCAATCACTTCTATTTGATGGGGACCATCTTGAGAAACCTGAAGCAGCTACATGTCACATGTCTTAAGCAGTCACATGAAACAGAAAAAATAGATATTTTTCTAAAAATGTTCTAATCCTCAATTTAATCCCCTAAATCCCAGCTTTCAATCTTGCCTTTCTTAGAGATTTCCATGCTGATAAATTATTCTTTTGTCCCCTCATGTTGAAGTAGGATTTCTATCACTTTTAACCAAAGAGCTCCTCCATACCCATCTAAAAAAAAAATAAAAGAGAATAGAAATTAGCTGCTCTGTTTGAGACCTCAGTGGTGGCCTGGAGCTGTCCACTTGGTTATACCACCCCTGCTCGGGTTTCCGAGGGACCTCCAGATACTCCCTAGACTTTCTCCAAACATAATTTTAAAAAACTGAGCCAACAAAGATGTAAAAAGTATCTAATAGTCTTATTAGCAATTCTTTATCAATCCCTGCTAATCTTCCTTTTCCCTTACTCATTTCTTCCTTGTGACTCATCTGCCTTTGATTTGTTTTCTTTTTTTTTCTCAACACTACATTTTCCTCCAAATGAATGCAACTCAGTTCTTATTTCACCATCTTCTCCATTAATCCCTGACCCCATCAACTAGAAGAAATCTCTCACTCCTTTGAACTCTTTGGCATTATCCACTGTTCTTTCTTTGCACTTATCAATCCTGGTCAGTGCTATTTTTATTTAAATGTTGTCTAGATTAATCCATGAATATATCAAGTAAAGCAATGCAAAAATAAATTGAACCTAGTGATCACAATATGTCACACTTAATATGTATTCTATAAACATTTGACTGATGAAATATTTATAGAGGATTATCCAAACAATATGAAATTAAGTCATTTTAGCTGTAGTTTAACAGAATTTATCTTTGTGTTAAGTTAGGCTATATCAGAAAGCCATATACTTAAATGAAATCCACAGAATCCATTTTATGAAATAGCTTGGAAAAATATCAAGTTATTTGAATAATATAAAGACGCATTTATAGGGACACTCTGCCAAGCATGCGGAGTGAAGACAGTAGCTGCTTCTAAGGGATGGAGGCTGTGGGAGAGGAGAGGAAGGAGGAAGAAGGAGAGAAATGTCCACTTTTAATATCTTTTTGTTTCTTTTAATTTTTATAATAAAGATTTTCTAAAAAATAAGAAAACAGCTCTAGGAAACATTTTATTTACCACATGGATACTGGGATATGCAGTCCTTTTCATAATGACCTATAAATAAATTTTCTCTGCTGTAAATACCCACGTGTTTAAACATTAGTTTTATTTCTCCTAACTTTTTTTTCTTTTGGAAATTATGAATTACATAATGTGCATAATATGCTAGTGTCTTTGATTTCTTTACACAGCCTGTCAACTACTCTCAAAGATATCCTTCAAATTCCTCTATCTACAATAGGAGCACTAATTCCATGTTTAGGTGAAGCAAAGATTACATGAAATTATGTAAAGTACTTTTCTCAGTACATGACTCAGAGTAAAGAGATTAAAATTAGAAGCCTTCATCATTTTGTCATGTATTGCAACATTTATGATGATTATAACTTTAAACACTAAAACATTTGAAAATGTGTTATGCTGTGAGTTTCTTCTTTTTTTTCTTTTTTTGTCCAATATGTTTTTTGGGGATATAAGATCTAGAAATTAAAATTTATTTTAGTTATTTTTTTAATATTGTAGAAGTCGTGTGTGTGTGTGTGTGTGTGTGTGTGTGTGTATTTTAAACAGTACCAGAAGATTATAAAAATTATAAAACCTTCCCTTAAATAAACCTTAATTATTAGGCAGCCTTTGTTAGAAGCTTTTGTTTTCAGTTGCTTTAATAATTGTCATTAGGAAAACATATAATATATTTATATTATACTGTATTTTTAATTACAAATTTTAGCTTGTTTCTTTAATGGAAATGCTGCATGTGACACTTTGTTAAATTATATCGTGCGTTAGTTGGATAAGTCGGCAGGAGAAAAAGTGGTAGTTGTATGATGACGTAAGAAGCCAATCAGCAGGTTTAACTGGCAAAGGGGGAGAATGAGGCATGAGGACATACACAGCATTATGTTCATCTTACATAGACTCTCACAACAAACCATTGCTTCGAGATCTACTCACTGACTTTGACTATGCTGAAGACTATCCTGGGGTTGGGATAGAATTACACTTCAGGAAGATCTAGCCCTGACCCACCCACCCTAGGTTTTACAATATCTTGGAGACTTGTGATAGTTGATGTCATTTGGAAGTTTGATTTTCATGTTACAGTGAAGAACCTTTATTACTAGACCGTAGTCTCCCCTTCCCATATAAGCTCTATGAGGAAGTTGCCTTGTTCGCTACTGTGTTCAGCACCGAAAATCGTCTCCGTGATATCTGTTGAATTGATCAATGTTTCCCTTTTAGCATTGACTGATAAATTTGCTGCAAAATTGTGACTTTTACTATAACAAGTTTTCAGGATCTCACGGTATTTTCTTTTGATATATGCACCTGATTTATGAACTTCTCTACCTTTGCTTTCCCATTTTTGAAATTTTTTCATGTTCATCATTTTGAACACATTTTATTACTGTCTTTTATGTATTTTTGTGAGTAATCTTAAATAATTTTTTGTTCAATATTAGGTAGAGCTAAGTAAATCGATATGACTCATGCATCCATGTAATTATTGAACAGAATACCGTACTTAATGTTTTTACTGAATATGCTGGCTTCAATTTCCAGGGTGAGAAAGACTTAACAAATTCCAAGACACTGAAAAGATCTCAAAAAAAAGCTGATTCTCCAATATGAAATAGCATCATTTGACAGAGTAATACACTAAATATAATTGTTAAAAATGTTAAACAACTGTTGCAATAATTTCATTTTTTTGTCAGTCAATCTCCATTTAAAATCACTGAGTGAATTGACTATATACAGAGACTGGGAAGAGTACTGGTTGTTTATATAAGTAATAACTGCCGAATATATATGTGTATATTATATTTTATGTGTGTGTGTTTATATGTATACAGAATTTTAAAATGAGGCCTGTGTGTATAGTGTTTACCTATAGTAGCAGAAATTTCTTGAGAAAAAACAGAAGAAAATTGTGACATAGTAGCATTGTCACAGTGATTTTACAAACATGGGTCACTGGCTTATTGTCAGATTAGCTACATCAGAATGACTTAGGATGCTTCTTGGATTCTTATGACAGATATTCTGACTTGGTAGGTCTGGGGCAAGGTAGATAAATCTCTGTTTTTCTTAAATTATCTCCTAAAAGTTCCCTGTGTGGTTACGGTGAGCACTCTGCAAAACATAAACAAGCATAATTGGAACTTGACAGGGCCTTACCAGGTTGAACCTGAATGATTTGTAGCATTCCAGATCTGCTCTCCAACTTGAAGGTCCAGTGAGTTACTCTTCTACATGCAAAGTGGTCAGGACCTGAAAAACTGGCTTTTATCATATAAAGGACATCAGAAGGCCAATATGCTGACTGTGAGTGAGAAATATAAATATCATGTGCATAAGAATACTTTTCATTGCCAATTAAAATCTGGCAATTTGAAGTAGGTAAAAAATTAGGAAAATAAAGAGTTAGATAAATTGAATCTTAATGTTGTAAGTCTAACGTTGACAGATGTAGGTATCTCATATGTATGGTAGTTTTCTTAATAGAACTGGAAATGTTCAAAGTCTATTTGCTAACGCCTCCTTTTCTCTAGGAAGGGTTTATTTGGGAAGTGGCAACATTTGCTTTATAATTCCTTTTTTGTTGTTGTTCACTGTATCTTTAAATTATGAGCCAGTCTTCAAGTTGACACACTTTCTTCAGATTTTCTAATGCATTTGCTTAGGACACAATAAAGCCACAGGGCTTTAGAGCTAGTGAGTTTCTTTCAAGTGAATTTCATTATCTAAGCTCTGGTCTATGTGTATTGAATTTGTAATTTAAATTTCAGGGGGAAATATGATTTTTCTAATTTCTAAGTATTTTATAAGAACTTCAAAAAAATACCCACATAATAACATAAAGGCCTGTAGACACATAGGAATGTTTTCCCTATCTTATCTCATATATATGTATATATGTGTGTGAATGTGTATATAAACAAATAAACTTATTTTTATCTTTTTACATAGACAGGAATTCAGGCAATTGTAAGGCAGATGAATCTAAGGAAAGAAAGATCTATGAGATCTTTGGTTAGGAGACTGTGGTTAAGAGCAACTGATTTGCCCATGTGATCATACATAAATATATGGACAATATAGGATGATAAATTAGTCCAAATTTCAAGAGATGGCTTAGCTGCAAAACTATTTCCCCATCTCTGGGAGATAAATACTATTATAATGAGACGACACTAAGGAATAATGAAGGCTATATGAACACACAGTGAAGGATGTAGAGGAGTGAAAGGAGTGAAAAGCATAGGCCGTATTCCCAACTGGTTTACTAAATAGCAGCCAGACTGCCACTCGTTATAAGTCCCTTATGATGCGAAGGTGCTAAGGTGGGAATGGAGTGAAAGCAGTTCCAACTAAGCTGTCTCTTACTTGTTATAAGTGGCCAAATGCAGGATGATTCAGAAATTATTATTCTTACCAGATTTTATTTAGCTCTAGTGATCTGAGAATTTGTGGTACCAAAACTCTTAGATCCAAGCAAGTGAAAATGATCCAATGTAGAATTTAACAAAATATATATTTCATTCATAAGATTTTTACAACCTCAGACATGCCAATATACATCTCTGCCCTTTATTTTTAGTATTTCTAAATCCCTATATTTAGAGTGAAGTGAATAACAAGTCCATTTTGTTACGAGTTTGGAGTACCAGAAGATGGGGTTTCTATCAATTAAATATATGATCTTTTTTGTAGTACAGTTCCCCTTTCTCCCTTTATCTACTTATTCTGATAATAAAGACTGAAGACTGTCCCTTGCTGTGTGCTCCTCTTTCTTCCTTACAAGAATAGAACATACTAAGTGTTAGATGAGAATATGGCCACCCAGGTACACTTTTCGTCTTCCCTTGGAGACAGGTATGGCAACAAGAAGTTAACACAAGTATGTGTTACTTCCAAGTTAATACTTAAAGATGTTTTCCTGGAATTTTATCTGTCTCTGTTGTTGCTTGCTGGGAAATGGTAATAACTGAAATGAACTAGGGGAGCCTTATGTTGACTATGACAGAGCTGCTCCATCATTCCTGGTCT